>JACEFZ010007168.1:300000-380000 GCA_014155875.1 Cepaea nemoralis | reverse complement strand
TATCCAAATGTGATTTACTGATTTCCTCTCGTACTCTCATATACAGAATACATCAAGTATAAGAGAGCTGAAGTGACCAGGTCAATCAGCGCTAAAGTGACCAGGTCTAAGAGAGAGGAAGGATCAAGCTTAAGAGGGCTGAAATCATAACATATAAGAGAGCTGAAGTGACCAATACTAAGAGAGCTGAAGTCATTACATCTATGAGATCTGAAGTTACCAGGTCTAAGAGAGCTGAAGCCATCACATACTAGAGAGTTGAAGTCATCACGTCTAAGGAAGGTGAAATCATCACGTCAAAGAGAGCTGAAGTCATCACATCTAAGAGCGCTGACGTCATCACATCTAAGAGAGCTGTAGTGACCAGGCCTATGATATCTATAGGCATCACATCACAGAGGGTTAAAGTTATTACGTCTAAAAGAGCTGAAGTCATCATTTCTAAGAAAGCCGACGTCATCACATTTAAGAGAGCTAAAGTAACCAGGTCTAAAAGAGATGTATACCCGGCGCTTAATGCCCAGGTCACGCAGTTTTATGTGAAAATTACAGGCTGATTGGCTGGTCTGAAGCGGGAACACCGTGGTTGAGCAAGGTATACACAATACCGTCTATAAATGACTCCAAATGCACGAAGAAACACAAATCAACAACTACATGCAAGTACGACTGGTCGCATCAGAAATCCAAGTGGGCAATAGTTGGCTGTCTCCCTGGCGTACGGGTTAACGTCTTTCTCCGTAATCCCGTATATTCTGGGAGTAACGACACTGCGCGGGATTCTGGAGCGGATCGCGTAGCGTTAGTTACTTACGGGGTATGTGAGCCGGTCGCTCAGAAAGCAATGGCAAACTACTGAGCGTAATCTTGCCAAGTACACCAACAGCAGCTGTAAAATGCTGGTGTTGACTGCGACGTCCTGTAAGGAATATTCAACATAAAAAAAAAAAATAGCAGGCAGGATCGTGGTAGGTTTCCGACCACTAACAGTTGTAAGCATCGGTCTCTTCGCCATTTTCTGTGGGAGACAAACACATATAGGCACGTCACGAGTGATTCACGAGTGATGTCACGTCGGTGTTAAATGACTGATTCTGATAATTTCTCTTGTGCTAAGTGATTATGAAACCGACAAAAGAAATAGTTCCAGCAGCGTAGCGATTTGCGTGATCGCGTACAGACAGTTCTACAGATTAGAGTTATCGAACGATGTTAATGGCTGTCTTGGGACATCCGGTAGGGACTGTCACGGAGAAAAGCGTCATTGGAAAATTTCGCGACCACTGTAAAGATCAGCAGCAGAAGAGTCTGAAGCAGGCCGACAGAAATGATGCTGGAGGGTATAAGATTACGATTTTGCATATAGGCAGGGGAGAGATAGGGAGCAAACAGCCCAGGAGCTACAGGCGACAGTAGACAAAGTGATTGACAGTTGCACTGAAATGAGTGCTGTCATCCACCTGGAAAAGGCAGCTGTTTTGTGGTGCTCTCTGGACAACAGGATTGTGAGAAATGATGTCTCAAGCCTCACGATAGATGGTAGAAGCGTCAACAGAGAGAACAAACTGAAGTATCTGGGAATCACATTTGACAGGAGCCTGTCCTTCAAGGACCATGTGGAGGATGTTGTGACAAGATCTCAAAAGGAACTCAATGCACTTAAAACTATGGCTGCAATGGACACAGAGCAGAGAATGCTTTTCACACTATACCAGCACTTGATTCTCTCAGTGATTGATTATGGACTAGGACTGCTCACTGTCTCAAAGTGTCAATTGGTGAAATTAGAGCGCATACAGAACGAAGCTATGCGGGTCATTCTGGGATGCACCAGAGACACCCCAGTCGTGTGTATGCGTTACATCCTTGGTTTGCCGACTGTTGCTGGTAGGCTCAAGGTGATGCAGGCGAAGGCATACCTCAGAGTAGTTGCTGACACAGATCACCCGTTGCATGAGGCGCTGGACGTAGTTAAGGGTCAGCGACTGATAAGAGGGAAATCATGGATGGCTCAGGCGGAGGATACGATCAGACAGGTGTGCATCTTGGAGAACATTAGGCGAGGAGAGGAGTGGGTCAGAGTGCCAGCGGAGCAGTCAGACTTGTGCAAAGTTATAATCACATTGAGCCGGGAGTGCAGGGAGTGGCCAGCAGGGGCCACGGAAGTGGAAATCCAGCAACTAATTCAGGATAATGCTCGCCCGGGTGATGTGATTATATACACAGATGGTTCGGTGTTGAGAGGCAGGAGAAGTGCCTGGGGGTTCTTAGCAAAAGCTAATGGTCGCCGTTTGGTGCAGGAGAGCCTGGCATATGATACCACAACATCTAGCTTAAGAATGGAGGTGGAGGCGGTCAGTGCAGCTTTCCGCTGGATGGAGAATACGATACACACACACATCGTGATTGTAACTGACTCAGAAAGCATGCTGAGTAGGGTGAGGACAGGCAAGCTTCGTGGAGAGTGGCTTGCTTCGCTTCGGAAGTCACGGGTGACAAGCATCGTCTGGATCTTTTCTCCGGGGCATGCTGGTGTGCTGGGGAATGAACAGGCGGACAGATTGGCTGGCTCTGCAAAACTTGGAGGAGTATTGATGCATGATAAGGAAGACTTGGTTGCCGCCTTGTGGGAGCACGTGTACATCTCGGAGGAGCAAATGGATCACCATGGTCTGGCAAGAATGCGACAGCGAGGGGTGACGAGGGGATCTGGCCGACGATCGACGCTCAGAGGAAAGGCGAGACGGACATATAATCAGATTGCTACTGGTACTATTAGTGTTGGAACTCTTCGCTGGCTGCTAAGGATGGGGACGGAGCGCTTATGGGAATGCCCGAATGCTGTGATGTCGGTTCCTTAATCAATCAATCAATCAATCATAAGATTACAGTATGGAGGAATGTCATTAATATAAATGATTCAGAACACCCAGGGCCGAAATCTAAGGAGATACATTAACGCCGAAGCATTTGCCAGGGTACCTTGCGATCATGATGTTGAGCCTCACATATGGCGCAGTGGTCTGCCATAGGCAGAGGTAGGATTTGAATTATTCTTACCGGGAGGATTGTGGGGTCGAGTCAGCCTTTTAAAATGTGTCTCCTGAATAATCCTTCCTGAAAGGAAGGTCAACGTGGAAGGGAAATAGACATCGTCTTTTAGTATACAATGATGTCGTAGTTTTATGTACGAGTTTTGTCAATATTTTAGTCCAACTGACCAGTGTAGAAGTTGAACCCGCTACCTCGGCTGCAGCACACCGGATATTTAAAACCACGCGTTCTTATCCATCCGGCCATGCTGAGCTCTATATTACCACTTATAATGTCAATGTAGTTTTGAAAACCATCGTAATAATTAACTCTTAATGTTTAACAAAAAATTAACACTCTCAGAGTAGAAATATACATCACATCTCACATCCTTTGAGAGTTAATATATTGGTATTTACTTAAAGCTACAACGGAGACTCATGGCGTAGACAATTTTGTAAGTGAAGAAGGAGCGGGTGTGGAGGGGGGGGGGGGGGAAGGTTTGATAAAATAGGGTTTACTAAGAATATAGGACAAATGTTCCAAACAGGACAAAATATATGCTAGCGGCCCTCCACCCCCTTGCCAATCCCGACTTTACCACCGACACCAACAAATGGATTCACACTTTGGAGAAATACACGGAGGCAGGAACACTTCCGACACGAAGGTTAAGTAAGCAAGGAGCGGCAATACTGTTCTTAACCCACCCCGAAAATACATCCTCTTGTCAGCGACACGATAATGCATGGCGCAGGTGGAACGCTCGTCCAGGCCAGGTGCTTACGTCATTCTACTCACAGTCAGTGCTCCTTACAATGCCATGGAAGCACAAGGGAATCTAGGACTTTAACGAATCAGCACAGAAATTAGAGAATTAGAGTAAGAAATGAGTGTTAATTGGCGCAGTGGTTGGTTCAAAATGAGAATAGGACTGGACAAACATGCTTTCAACATCAAGCAATAAGTATTAACATCAAGAGATATTAACAAGGCATTTAACAAAGAAAATTGTCGAATGTTATATATATTCAACACTACTATGAGGCGCGGAAGCCTGGACAACAAACGCGAAATTAGAAAGTCGAATAGATACTCTGGAGATGTGGATATGCAGAAGAATCTGTCGTATTTCATGGAAACATAAAACAAACAAATACAGCAGTTTTAGAAAAACTGGGAATGAAAAGAGATTTGATGCAATAAACAAAAAAGAAGCAATTAAAATATTTAGGCTACGTTAAAATAATAACACTCTTATAAAAAGCATCATAGAGAGCAATGTTGGAGGCAAGCGAGAAAGAGGTAGACAACGATATAACTTGGAAGATAACATAAGAGACAGACGAACAGCAGTCTGAAAGAATGTACAATCAAGGTGAGAGGTAACAAAAGGCCGAGAAGTCGTTAAACGGAGCAGTGTATGGGAATCTAAACGTGCGTTCAAATGCGAGATGTGTTGCCTTGATGTTGCCTTGGTGTTGCGTCGATCCTTGTTTATTTAAATCAACTATGCTATTGTCTATAACCGTAGACCCCGAGGTTGACCAAGAAGACGGTGGAGAGATAATATATATACAGACCTACAAGCACTTGGAATCAACGACTGGCAAGAGAAGATCCACCAGAGAGACGAATGGAGACGGATTGTATTTGCAGCAAAGAACCTCAATGGCTCGGAAAGCTGAAGAAGAAGAAGAAGATTGTCTATAAGTTATTTTCTTAATCTGCCTCTGCCTATATCCAGATCTGATTTTAGTTGCTTGCTCTGTTTTGTGTAAACATCAATAAATAAAGCGTATATTTATATGTTTAATTATAACGTCCCATTAACAAGAGTAAACCAAAAAAATAAATATATAACTCCTCTAATTATTTACCATTGTACAGGAACCGTTAATTACATTGTTCCAGAAAGGAACCCTCAAGGGGTTATAATTGCTGCGTGTAACAACTACCGATTTAGAACCAACCGCCCGTGGGTAGCAACGTTTCCATTAAGCAATATTTTCCGATGTAACGCCTGGGGGGAAACGAATTAAAACATTAAAAACCGCACGTGTATCAATCAATGGATAAACAACCTAGTGCAGGACCGATTTACATGGTACCCTGGTTATTATGTCTTAAGGAACCGGTACGTTCTCTGCTATCTACAATAGATTTAAGAGGGCACACAACCTCATGAGATCTGGAGAGAAAACAGAATTGGCAATTTGTTCCCGAGTATTTTGATAATTACCGGTCTCACTGGCCTAAGGGTTAACGTCTTTCTCCGTAATCCCGTATATTCTCGTGAGTAACGTAACCTGCGCGAGAATCGGTAGCGGTTCTCGCCGCGTTGGTAACTTACGGGGTATGTAAGCCAGTCACTCAGAAAGTAATAGCAAACTACTGAGCCAAGAAATCAACAACAAGCTGAAATATGCTGATGTTGACAGCGATGTACTGTTAAGGATATGCGGAAAAAAAAATGTGGTAATTATTTAATCATCATCCAGTGCCTCACCGGTTGGCGTGGGCGTCTCCACAAATTACGATCTCCAACGTCATGGATCAATGCGTGTGTTAACTCACTTCCGTGCCATGACACAAGATTGTCAAGAATCTTCTCACGTTGTCTTTCCGCAAATCTTTCCAATTGTCAAAACATGTTCCAGCTTTTTGTCTTCTCATACCGTGGATAAAACTATCGTCTGTCAAGACGGAAAGGTGCCAATGAAATGATGAACCGTGGATAAAACTATCGTCTGTCAAGACGGAAAGGTGCCAATGAAATGATGAACCGTGGATAAAACTATCGTCTGTCAAGACGGAAAGGTGCCAATGAAATGATGAACCGTGGATAAAACTATCGTCTGTCAAGACGGAAAGGTGCCAATGAAATGATGAACCGTGGATAAAACTATCGTCTGTCAAGACGGAAAGGTGCCAATGAATGATGAACCGTGGATAAAGAAAGGTGCCAATGAAATGATGAACCGTGGATAAAACTATCGTCTGTCAAGACGGAAAGGTGCCAATGAAATGATGAACCGTGGATAAAACTATCGTCTGTCAAGACGGAAAGGTGCCAATGAAATGATGAACCGTGGATAAAAAAAACATGACTGCTTCTTTCTGATGTTTGAGATAAGTTCTCTTCGCGACTCAGCTTCCTTTACAACGTCCTAATTGCTCTTTTTGGCTGTCAAACTAATTTTCAGCATTCTTCTATAAAACCACATCTCCAAGGCTTCCATGGATCCTTTCGTCTGTTTACTAGTTGTCCAAGATTCGCAGCCATATGTTAAAACTGGTTCTATGTAACATGCTTGCACTCTTTTTCTGACTTTTAAGGACGGTGACTTATTGAACAAAACGTTCTTCATTTGATAGAATCAGGTTTTCTCTTGTCATATTCTGTTCTTTATCTTCGTGATGCATATTGCATCTGATGTTATTCATGTGCCTAGATATTTGAATTTCTGTACTTGCCTCAAGATAACGCCCTGTACTGTAATTGCACATTTAGTCGGTAATTTCTGCACTTGTCCCAAAATAATGCCATGTACTCTGATTGCAAATTTAGGCGGTATTTTCTGCACTTGCCTCAGAATAACGCCTTGTACGGTAATTGCATATTTAGGCGGTAATTTCTGCACTTGTCCCAAATCAACGCCATGTACTGTAATTGCACAGTTAGGCGGTAATTTTCGCACTTGCCTCAAGATTACGCCCTGTATTTTAATTGTATATTTAGGTGGTAATTTCTGCACTTGCCTCAAAATAACGCCCTGTACTGTAATTATTGCACATTTAGGTGGTAATTTCTGCACTTGTCCCAAAATAATACTCTGTATTGTAATTGCACATTTAGGCGGTAATTTCTGCACTTGTCCCAAAATAACACCCTGTATTGTAATTGCACATTTAGGCGGTAATTATTTAAAAGGGTGTCAATGGCAAGAGGCTGGACTTCCTGGCAGCGGGTTTCTATCCCATATGGCTCGGTCTCTGTCCGTAGGACGGATTGCCGAAGCCTCGCACAACGACAAACACCTGGAATATCTTAAACAACTGCACTCGTGAACCGAACGACGTAGTCCGGAATCGAACTCACAACCTTCTGAAAGGCTGTCGGCATGGCACTGTCCCGTGTCCATCTTCATGCTCAGACTGTCTGCACTGTCCTGTGTCTATCTTCATGTTCAGACTGTCTGCACTGTCCTGTGTCCATCTTCATGTTCAGGCTTTCGGCATTGTCCTATGTCCATCTTCATGTTCAAGCTATTTACACTGTCCCGTGTCCATCTTTATTTTCAGGCTGTCTAAACTGTCCTGTATCCTTCTTCATGTTGAGGCTGTCTACATTGTCCTGTGTCCATCTTCATATTAAGGCTGTATCCATTGTCCTGTGTCTATCTTCATGTTCAGGCTTTCGGCCCAGTCCTATGTCCATCTTCATGTTCAGGCTATCTACACTGTCCTGTATCCTTCTTCATGTTGAGGCTGTCTACATTGTCCTGTATTCTTCTTCATGTTGAGGCTGTCTACATTGTCCTGTATCCTTCTTCATGTTCAGGCTATCTACACTGTCCTGTATCCTTCTTCATGTTGAGGCTGTCTACACTGTCCTGTGTCCATCTTCATGTTCAGGCTGTCAGCACTGTCCTATGTCTATCTTCATGTTCAGGCTGTCAGCACTGTCCTATGTCTATCTTCATGTTCAGGCTGTCTAAACTGTCCTATGTCCATCTTCATGTTCAGGATGTCTACACTGTCCTGTGTCCATCTTCATGTTCAGGCTGTCTAAACTGTCCTATGTCTATCTTCATGTTCAGGCTGTCTAAACTGTCCTATGTCTATCTTCATGTTCAGGCTGTCTAAACTGTCCTATGTCCATCTTCATGTTCAGGCTGTCTAAACTGTCCTATGTCTATCTTCATGTTCAGGCTGTCTAAACTGTCCTGTGTCCATCTTCATGTTAAGGCTGTCAGCACTGTCCTGTGTCCACCTTCATGTTCAGGCTGTCAGCACTGTCCTGTGTCCATCTTCATGTTCAGGCTGTCTAAACTGTCCTGTGTCCATTTTCATGTTCAGGCTGTCAGCACTGTCCTGTGTCCATCTTCATGTTCAGGCTGTCAGCACTGTCCTATGTCTATCTTCATGTTCAGGCTGTCTAAACTGTCCTATGTCCATCTTCATGTTCAGGCTGTCTACACTGTCCTGTGTCCATCTTCATGTTCAGGCTGTCTAAACTGTCCTATGTCTATCTTCATGTTCAGGCTGTCTAAACTGTCCTATGTCCTATCTTCATGTTCAGGCTGTCTAAACTGTCCTATGTCCATCTTCATGTTCAGGCTGTCTAAACTGTCCTATGTCTATCTTCATGTTCAGGCTGTCTAAACTGTCCTGTGTCCATCTTCATGTTAAGGCTGGCAGCACTGTCCTGTGTCCACCTTCATGTTCAGGCTGTCAGCACTGTCCTGTGTCCATCTTCATGTTCAGGCTGTCTAAACTGTCCTGTGTCCATTTTCATGTTCAGGCTGTCAGCACTGTCATGTGTCCATCTTCATGTTCAGGCTGTCAGCACTGTCCTATGTCTATCTTCATGTTCAGGCTGTCAGCACTGTCCTATGTCTATCTTCATGTTCAGGCTGTCTAAACTGTCCTATGTCCATCTTCATGTTCAGGCTGTCTAAACTGTCCTGTGTCCATCTTCATGTTCAGGCTGTCTAAAATGTCCTGTGTCCATTTTCATGTTCAGGCTGTCAGCACTGTCCTGTGTCCATCTTCATGTTCAGGCTGTCAGCACTGTCCTATGTCCATCTTCATGTTCAGGCTGTCTACACTGTCCTGTGTCCATCTTCATGTTCAGGCTGTCTAAACTGTCCTATGTCCATCTTTATGTTCAGGCTGTCTAAACTGTCCTATGTCCATCTTCATGTTCAGGCTGTCTAAACTGTCCTGTGTCCATCTTCATGTTCAGGCTGTCTACACTGTCCCGTGTCCATCTTCATGTTCAGGCTGTCTAAACTGTCCTGTGTCCATCTCCATGTTCAGGCTGTCTAAACTGTCCTGTGTCCATCTCCATGTTCAGGCTGTCTACACTGTCCTGTGTACATCTTCATGTTCAGGCTGTCTACACTGCCCTGTGTCCATCTTCATGTTCAGGCTGTCTACACTGTCCTGTGTCCATCTTCATGTTCAGGCTGTCTAAACTGTCCTATGTCCATCTTCATGTTCAGGCTGTCTTAACTGTCCTATGTCCATCTTCATGTTCAGGCTGTCTAAACTGTCCTATGTCCATCTTCATGTTCAGGCTGTCTACACTGTCCCGTGTCCATCTTCATGTTCAGGCTGTCTAAACTGTCCTATGTCCATCTTCATGTTCAGAGCTGTCTACACTGTCCTATGTCCATCTTCATGTTCAGGCTGTCTAAACTGTCCTATGTCCATCTTCATGTTCAGGCTGTCTAAACTGTCCTATGTCCATCTTCATGTTCAGGCTGTCTAAACTGTCCTATGTCCATCTTCATGTTCAGGCTGTCTAAACTGTCCTATGTCCATCTTCATGTTCAGGCTGTCTAAACTGTCCTATGTCCATCTTCATGTTCAGGCTGTCTAAACTGTCCTATGTCCATCTTCATGTTCAGGCTGTCTAAACTGTCCTATGTCCATCTTCATGTTCAGGCTGTCTAAACTGTCCTATGTCCATCTTCATGTTCAGGCTGTCTAAACTGTCCTGTGTCCATCTTCATGTTCAGGCTGTCTAAACTGTCCTATATCCATCTTCATGTTCAGGCTGTCTAAACTGTCCTATGTCCATCTTCATGTTCAGGCTGTCTAAACTGTCCTATGTCCATCTTCATGTTCAGGCTGTCTAAACTGTCCTATGTCCATCTTCATGTTCAGGCTGTCTAAACTGTCCTGTGTCCATCTTCATGTTCAGGCTGTCTAAACTGTCCTGTGTCCATCTTCATGTTCAGGCTGTCTACACTGTCCTGTGTCTATCTTTACGCATGTCAACCCCTGACACTCCTTACCAAAAATTATGCCTTCAATTTTCTCCAATCCACTGTGACGTTTGCAGGTCTCCCTGGTCTGGAGGTTACACGACTTTCTCCGTAATCCCGTATACTCTCGTAAGTAACGTGACATTGCGCGAGAATCGGAAGCGGTTCTCTCCGTGTCGGTAAATTACAGGGGTATGTGAGCCGGTCGCTCAGAAAGCAATGGTAAACTACTGAGCGCAATATTGCCAAGAAATCAACACTCAGCCTGAAAATGCTGATGTTGACAGCGATGTCCTGTAAAGAATGTGAGAACAAAAGAAAACTGTGACGTTTAATATGGCCGATATTTTAGTTTTCGAGACACAATACTATTTATGGGCCGGGTTTTTCGGTGTTAAAATATTGTAGAATTTCAGTATTTTACTTCTTCTTGCCCCAAGGTATTCTAAGAGTAGTGCTGTAGCTTATGGGCTCAAAGGCTCCAATTTTCTTTTGCCTTGACGTGTGTCTGTCTGCCTGCCTGTCTGTCTCATAGCATTGTAATATGCATTCTATATGTTTACAACATTTATTTGAAAATGTATTTTTCCTATGTGAATGTAACATGCACAATGATGAAGAAAAGATGAGTAATTGGAAGGGCCGAATGTAAGATGGGCCTGCGTGCCCATATTGCGACCCTTTGAAAATAAAGTTCGTTCGTTCGTTCGTAATTTAGTGATCGTGCACTGATCAATGACTCACATTCATATTTGGCTACAGGAAAGAAACATGTCCTCACAAAGCGTGTTTGCTGATGTCTTGCCAAGCGTTCTCAATACTGTTTATTGTCTGCATTGTTAGAGACTGTCTGGATCTGATTCAGTACTGTTTATTGCCTACATTGTTATGGCCGCATAATTTGTTGAAGTCTACACGCTATCATAGAGCCAGATATTCACAATTAAAAGCGACATCCTCATGTTTTGTTGAAATATACACGCTATCATAGAGCCAAGATATTCACGATTAAAAGCGACATCCTCATGTTTTGTTGAAGTATACACGCTATCATGGAGCCAAAGATATTCACAATTAAAAGCGACATCCGCATGTTTTGTTTTGTTGAAGTATACACGCTATCATGGAGCCAAGATATTCACAATTAAAAGCGACATCCTCATGTTTTGTTGAAGTATACACGCTATCATAGAGCCAAGATATTCACAATTAAAAGCCAGTTGTCACTAAGTTCTCCAATTCATTTCTTGTCATAACATGCCCAAACAATGTTAACTATCTACGCCTAATGTCTCTAATCAGTTTAAGATTTTCATTTGTTTCTTAAAGGACTTGTTCATTGGGTTTTCTCTGTCCATGGTATTCTTTGCACAGCCATCAGATGTTTGTCAGCTTGTCTGCTCATTGTCCACGCTTCACATCCATACAAAAGTACATGTTCTATGTAGCACTTCAACACTCTTTTTCTCGTTTTAATTGATATCTTTTTATTGGTCAGCATTTTTCATTTTGCAAAAGGCTACCTTCGCAATGGAAATTATTGTTCTAATCTCTTCAAGGCATATCCCATCAGATGTTATGACTGTTCCGAGAAAACTGTACCGATTCACTTGTGAAAGAATATGCCCATTTACTTGTATATTACATTGTGGTATACCCTTCTTCCCAGTGACGATCATAATCTGTGTCTTCTTACAATTCAATTCTAACCCTAGTTGTTGACTGTGTGCAACAACCGCATCAATTAAATGTTGCAGGTTCTGTTCATTGTCTGCAATCATGACAGTATCATCTGCATATATAATGTTATTGATGTATCGTCCCTCAATGTTGTTTATTTTCATATCTTCTATATTTCTGAAATTATTTTCACTGTACAGGGAAAAAAGATCTGGAGACATTACACATCCCTGTCTCACACCTCTCTTAATAGGCTGATATTGACCTACTTCTTTATCCATTCTTATGGCGGCTTGTTGTTTCCAATATATGTTTTTTTTTACAATTCTAAAGTCTTTTCCATCAATTTATAGATCTTCAAGCATCCTTATCATGTCGACATGTCTCAACGAAAGCCTTTGTGTAGTCAATAAAGCAAAGGTGTAGATCTTTGTTTACTTCTATAGAACGTTAAATTACTGTTTTCAGTATATACACATAATTTACTGTACCCTTGCCTTTTACAAACTCGCATTGTTCTTCTCCTATTTCAGGTTGCATTTTCTTCATAACTCTTGCATGATAATTCTTAAAAACATCTTCGTGATGTGACTCATTATACTGATTGTTCGATGCTGATCACATTCCAAGGCTCCTGATTTCTTTGGGATTGCAATAAATACAGAATTACCTAATTCAGAAGGTATATCTCCGGTATCACATTATGTGTTAAGCAGTCTGATGACTTGATCTATTCTATATTCTTCTATAAAGCATTAATCATTTCTGTTGTGATGCTGTCTGAACCGGGGGTCTTGCCAGTTTTCACATGGTTAAGAGCATTCTGAACCCCCATCTTCAAAGTTGATGACACATCATGATTATTTTGAATATCATACTGTTCTTTTCTGTTACCATCATAAAGGTTTTTCACATAATCTGGCCATACATGTAAAATCTGATCTTTTTCTATTATGATTTTTCCATCTTTTGTCTTGAGGCAGCCTTCTCTTGTACGTTTTCTTTGATTAGTAAGCTCCTGAATTCTTTTGTGCATTAATTTAGTATTTTTATTGTTGTGTTGTTTTTCAATTTCTATGCTATTCTATTTCTAATTTTTCCGGAGTCATGCTTCTTTTGTCTCTTTACATAAGGTTCTGACTTTTCTGTGAATTTCTTCATATTTGGCAGGATTATTTTTGTTCTGTCTTCTTGTTTCCATTAGTTGTAAAAATTTCTTCAGTCATCTATGTCTTACGACCCTCTTTCTTTAATTTTTGAATAGTTTTTTTCTGCAGCCAAACCGATTGAATACTTCAACATTTCTCATTGATCATCCACATCTTTAAATAGGATTTCTAGATCAAACAATATATCAGATCTGTTCTTTGCTTCTATGTTAAAATTATCATGTATTTATTTGTCAGTTTTCAATCTGCATAAATCATATTTAATGTTTCATTTTGTTTACTTGGCTTTCTTTAATTTTACCCTCAATGTGCCTGTAATTAATGTGTGATCACTGTAACAGTCTGCATTGGGAACTGTTGTTACGACTGTTAACGGATTTCGAATTCTTCTGCTAATCAGGATGCAATCTATCTAGTTTTCAATCCTGCTATCTGGACTCCTGCGTAAACTATAATATTCTAGTATGTTGTTTAAACTATGTGTTTCCTGCAACCATTTCTTGTTCTTTTTCCTATTCTACTCGTCTGTATCCTCTTTCATTTTCTCGCCCAAACAATGGTTGCCTACACTGCATCCATCGCCCTGAATTCCTACTTTTGCTTTGAAATAATCCATTATGATATTTATTTCTGGTGTTTTACAGTTCTCCAAAGCAGACTCCATGTCATTATAAAATTCTTCTGTACTTTCTTCACTGCATAGACTTGTTGGAGCATATATTTGAATGACATTTATTTTAAAATGTCTTCCGTTTAATTTTACTAACAGACCACTGTCTGACACAGCCCAATATCCTGTAACAGAATTTGATGTGTGCCGATCCAATATAATGGTTACACCTTTTTGCCGTCCTTCTCCCCCAGAATAAATAATCTTACAATCTTCTCCTGTCTTGAACCCTACCTCTTTCCATCTCGTTTCGCACCTTCTTAATATATTATTCTTCTCTCTTTCCATATATTGTTTGCTGTTTTCTAATTTTCCATCCTCACCCATTGTTCTAACATTCCAAGTTCTTACTTTCAATGATGGTAATCTTTTGCACTCAGTAGCCTGCTGACGGTCTGGGGTCTCCTGGTGCACATGACCATCTATTCCCGGCGAGGCTGCTCTACGATTTTCGATGAGACCGCAAAACATAATATTCTTGGCATCTATAATGAAGGTAGTTTGTCATTGCTTTCCTTCTTAGCAGTGACCATACTGGTCAATTACCGTACCCATTGTCTCCCCCAAAAAGAGATCCTCTGCCTACCATCGTGAAGCTGGAGATCATATCCTACAATTATCTGTCGGCTGCTTTTCAACTTCATCCACCACCTGCACCCATGGTTTCACGAAACCATGATTGGGAGGCTAAACGGGTACTCCACCTATCCCAAGGGTGTCTCGTAGGCTAGCTGAGGGAAGGAGGCACCTTACTTCTCCTTTGATAGGGGATACCCCTACCCCGCCACCCAAGAGTTTGAGCTTTCATATACTGAAATCTTAAAAACTTATAAAACTTTTCTTTGCTTCCTCTCCCCCTTTTTTCAGGCACTAGACAATGTGTAAATAATTATTTTTTTCCCCCACCGGGCACAGAAGCACCTTACACAATTGGCACTATCAGCCGCCGAACGCTTATGCATATGTTGGAGGGGGAGGGGGGGGGGTGTTTGATCTGAGCTCCTATGGACTTGTCCGGCGTACAAGGATGATACCTCAACAGATAACAGAAGCACCTCTATCCTGCCTCTTGATAATTTGTGACTAGGTATTTAAGACCCGTGTCCTTACAGCAGACCACATGTCCCTTGACATAGTTCCTGGCTAGGTTAAATCTTTCATGACAGATTACTTACAGCTAGACCACATGTCCCTTGCCTTAATTCCTGGCTGGGTTAAATCTACTATACCAGTTCAACGTCGTCAGTTTGTCCCCTTTACTAAATGTCTCCTACCAATCAGGAATTCGTGTATACGTATTTATTGCCAGCTTACGCCTATTACGGAGTGTCATTATAAGGTCGTGGTCGATGTCATCCCGCAACAAATGTGTCAATTACATAACAAACACACATAGTATTATTTGGCGCTCACAGAAGGAGAAGAAGGAAGTAGAGACTAGAAGACGCACTAGACAACATAACATTTGAAAGCTATAATTGTTACCGACCGGGATCGAACCTGTCGCCTCCAAATGACGACGGAGCCTCGCTGCAGGAACAAGTGTACTTCGACGCACGACCAACCAGACACTTCAAAAAAGTGTCTCAATTGGTCATGTCTATCATACACATGAATCTAACTATGGAATACGGACATAATTCGCATCAAACCATTGAGATACCACCATAGGTCTCATAATTTATATTAAACCAGCACAGGTCAAATAACAAACACACAAACACATCAGACCGTAATGCTGTTGTCGAGTATATACGAACAAACATTTAAAGAAGAGAAATGATTGGTCGGTTCTAATACTGTGCACGTAAACACAAGAAATCAATGGGGGGAACTGTTGAGGCCACTAAGACATTTACATAAACAAACACACGTAGTTAGTATTATTTGGCGCTCACAGAAGGAGAAGAAGGAAGTAGAAACTAGAAGACGCACTAGACAACATAAAATTTGAAAGCTATAATTGTTACCGCAACAAATGTGGTCGATAATCGTGAAGTGTTTGGTCTTTATATTAAACATGTCTTCCCTCTGGTCATTGGGATATAGTCTGTTGACATGGAAACAATTAAAATCTCTATAGCAAACATGACCAACATACACTTAATCAGGCTACTGAGAAGAAATTGTTGACTTTGCTTTTGCAACAAGATTGTCAAATATTATAGTCCCCCCCCCCCCCACCTCCGAAGCTTGTTTTTATTATATCAATATCAAATAAACTGCTCTCTCTACATAACAACTTCTGGAGTAAAAAGTTAGATGCATGTCCTTTACAGGACGTCGCAGTCAGCTCCAGCATGTTTTTGTTTGTGATTTCTGGCCAAGTTTACGTTTAGTAGCTTGCCATTGCTTTCTGTATGAAATAAGCGCAATGCGGTCTGCTTTCAAATCGCCCGCCTGTGTGTTTGGAACGAGGGAATGCAGGATTGCAAATTACGTTGGTAACCCCTTCGCCACCTTGTCGGCAACTTCTGCAGATTGTCTCCAATTTGTTCTACTGAGGCAAATATCCATGTCTCGGGTTATTGTGACGAAATCACTTTCGTGCCTAAAACAGTTTTACTGGATTATATGATGATTATCTTGTACACGGAGAAGTACGACTAAAACAGTTTTAGAGGATGCAAATGGATACATCTGAGGTTTGATTCAGGGGTACCAAGTATTTCTACTCCATCCAGAAACGGTTGAGAATAAGGTCCATGAATCAAATTTTACCCTCTGGCTTCTAAATGTTTTTTTTTTTCTTTTGTTCGCTCGCTTTGACCTCAAAGGAAGTTCATACACGTTTTGCAGCTTTTAGTGCAGTGGACTGATATTTTTGCGTTTGGATTAGCTTTCATTATTACCAGCGCCCTCGCAATCAGGCGAACCCACTCTGACTTCTCAGGTACTTGTAATTTTCGTCCCCAAGTCAAGGACTTGAAGTCAACATTTCAGTCCAACTGACCGGTATAGAGGTTGAACCGCTACCTCGGCATCAACAAATCGGATGTTTCAGAACGAGAGCTCTTATCCATTCGGCCATGCTGATCTCCAGATTGGATACGAAATGTACATGAAATGCATCCCGCCCCTTGGAGATAGTAGAGGATTAAAATGTACACATCTCAGATCTATTTCAGGGGTACCAAGTATGTCTACTCCATCCGGAAGCGGGCGAGAATAAGGTCAATGAATCTAATTTTACCTTCTGGCTTCTAAATGATTTTACTCGGATGTTTTCTATTCAACCGACTTTTAGAGACCTTGGTCATTACCGATAGCCTTACACATTTTATAAGTAACTTCTGTCTCGTTACAATATCCAGACGATTTTTTTCATGTAGGGGCAACTGTCCTCCGTGAATCTACAGTGATCGTGTTGTGTGTCAAATGAAAACATTACAGAAAATTCATTGTAACATCTGTTTATCTTCGATAGTGGCCGATCATAGTTGTTCATTTTATTCCAGTAAGTGCCATCATATCTGAAGGAGAGATAGTTTATTGTATGAGTTCCACAGGACGTTATTTGCATGTCTTTGCATGTCTTTTTGTCAACGCCAGTGGTTTTTGTGATTTACAAGACAATTTTTATGTTCAGTAGTTTGCCATTACTTTTCAAACGACCGATGTCTTATACAATCGGAATCTGAGGCTGATTTCGAACCATCGGCTCGGTGTCATATATAATTATTAACTGCATTCACTGCCCATAGGCCATATCGAAGACATCTTAAGAACTCATCTATAATGCCAAGTAATTAACATAGGAAATTGGCAATGATGTGTTTTAAAACATGATGTTTTCAACATTTACAGCAAGACAATACCTAGAAACATGGAACGTCTTATATGCGTTAAAGTTGGTGGACATTTTGAGCTATGCCGATGGCACAGTTTTAATGGTAAACACACAACTAGTAGCTGGCGCGTTAGGGATGGTGCTAGCGACTGCGTTGACAACATCATGAGTTCTGTCGGACGTGCGTTCCACGCCTACGTTCGCCGTCCGCCAACAGAGGAAAAGACTAGCGACTTGTTCCTCCGTACTTTTAGGCCTTTAAAATGTGATGGCACTATCACATCAGAGACCCTGACAGGTTCCTGCTACGCCAGTGGTTTTCAACCTTTTTTGGCCCGTGCCCCCCTTCACCATATTTTCAGAACGTCATCCCCCCCCCCTTTCCTATCAAAAATTTGGCCCGTGCACCCCTTCACCGTATTTTCAGAACGTCATTCTCCCCCCTCCCCCTTTCATATTTCCTATCTAAAAATCCCCCACCCCTACACAGTATACGTAAAAATGGAAGGTAAATTTAATAGCATATACTAAAACAAGTCAAGACATCCACATAAAACATGATTTGTGGGTCTACTTACTTTATAAAATGAATTTTAGAAGGATGAGACATACATAACTGTAAAGTATGAAGGGAAAAACAATATTAAATAATCGGTTCTTGTATTAACGCTATCTTGAAATGGTCTTCATTCCCTCCTGGAAACCCTAAAATTCCCCCCTGGGGGAGGGGGGGGAATTCCTTCCCCACCGGTTGAGAACCACTGTGCTACGCGATATCTTGCTATTTATTTATATTACATATTTCAATGTTGAGTTGAGTTGAGCTAAGAACTGACATTACTGCACTCATGACATTCCCTGCGTGCTCCGTCCCTTCGTTTAACAGCCAGCGAAGAATCACTCTACTAATCGTTCCCACCTCTATCTAATTGAAAGTTCTCATGGTCTTTCATATCAGTTTTGAGATTCTTCCAGAACCCCTGCCAATGCCCCGCAATCTCATTCTTTCCACAAACGAGTTCTCAATCTGTTCCCCCGCTTTCTCCACCTAGTCCCACAAACTCACGACCACCTCCCCCTTGTCCATAGGTAATCTACCACCAAGAGGTGTGTTCCCTGCCAGCCTATCAGCCTGTTCATTACCCCCGCACTCCTGTATGGCCAGGACAAAAATCCATATAATTCTCACAATCTGTGACGAATGAAGTGAAGTGAGCCATTTCACACGAAACATTCCTTTCTTCACATTAATAAGCATACACCTTGAGTCCGTAATGAATACAAAGTGTGTTGCAGTTGTCCCCTCTGACAAACAGGATGCCACTGTTACTGCTTCTACCTCCATTCTCATGCTGGAGTTCGTAGCCTCATATGCCATACTCTCCTTTTTTTAAGGATCGTCCATTAGCCTTCGCAAAAAAAGTATTAAAAGTTGAGAGGATCGACTTCATTGCCTGCCGAAAGTATCGCACAAAGCACGAACTCCGTAGCTCCGGCGATGACCCCCATGAGTCTCCGAGAAAAATGCACTCGTGAACCGAAAGACGTAGCCCGGAATCGAACTCACAACCTTCATTCCGCAAGGCAGACGGCTTGGCAACTTCGCCACGGAGGTACCCCTGCCTTCGCAATAAAACCCCAACAACTACGTTTGTTTCTCACCACTGACCCACCAGTGTAGATCACTATGTCACCATGATGTTTGTTACTCCGGATCTGTTGTTGCACCTCAAACTCTGTGCAGCTTGCTACCCATTCTCTGCACTCACGACCCAGTGTTACTGTTGTATTGTGCCAGTCCGTCAATTCAATGTACTATGTGCAAAAGGCAGTCGTGAAGATGAAGCATGCTATTAGAAACAAATAGACTATTCAGCAACATCTGGTGAACACACAACACAGAGATCAAGACAACACATCGTCACGTCCAATGACTCTTTTACCAGAATAAGCACAGTCCCCCCCCCCCCCCCACACACACACACGCACGCACGCACGCACGCTCGCACGCACGCACGCACACACCCATGCACGCACGCACACACGCATGCACGCACGCACACACACATAGAAATATTACCTCTTCCTCTTCTCTCGTCTCCACTTCTTATTCCTCTCCTTTTCTGCTTTCTTTTCGTCTTCTTCTTTGTCTTTTTCAGCTTTCGTCTTCCTTTGCGTCTTGTTTATCGTCTTCTTCTTCGTTTTCCTCTTCCTTTCCTTCCTTGTAATTCTCTTCATCTTCATCCCCTTTTCTCCTGCTGCTGCTCCTGTTTAAGCTGATGATGTTCCTCCTCCTTCTCTTCTTCCGCATCCTCTTCCTTCTTCTTTCTCTTTTTCTTCATTCTCTTCTCCTCCACCTCCTCCTTCACCGCCTCCACCTCTTCCACCTCCTCTACCTCATCCTCCTTGTCCACCTCATTCTCCTCCTCCTCCACATCATCCGCCTCCTCCACAGCATCCTCCTCCTCCACATCATCATCATCATCATCATCATCATCTTCTTCTTCTTCTTCATCTTCTTCTTCTTCTTCTTCTTCTTCTTCTTCTTCTTCTTCTTCTTCTTCTTCTTCTTCTTCTTCTTCTTCTTCTTCTGTATTTCAGCGGCTGATATAATTCAATTATATTTCTAGTTAAAAACACAGGACCTCGGCTACCGTAAGATGAGATCATATGAAATGTTTAATACAAAGTGCATTATGTAATCCCGAAGAGATACCCATCGTTTCTTATTTGTGGCTCCTCGGGAACACAACATATCATATTTGTTTAGTTATTTACCAATACAAAACACGTAATCGACAGACATATGATCTAACTCTGTACACTGGAGTATATACCAGAAATGGTTACTAAGTATATGTGACAGAAATGTTTACTGTACACATGTACTAGAAATGTTTACTAAGCATATGCGACAGAAATGTTTACTGTACATATATACCACCAATGTTTACTAATCATATGCGACAGAAATGTTTATTATACAAATGCGACAGACATATTTATTTTACATATCAGACAGAAATGTTTATTATACATATGAGACAGAAATGTTTATTATATATATGAGGCAGAAATGTTTATTATACATACGAGACAAGCATGTTTATTATACATATGAGACCGAAATGTTTCTTATACATATGAGTTACACATGTTTATTATATGTATAAGACATAAATGTTTATTATGCTTATAAGACAGACATTTTTATTGCACATATGATACAACATATTTACTATGCATATATACCAGAAATGTTTATTGCACATACGAGACTGAAATATTCTCTGTACATATATCCCAGAAAGGAATACGATGCAATACACAGCTATAACGTAATGACCGTATGAAGGTTGTGATCTGTTTGGGATTAGTTGGATAATCCCCGCCTTAATTTGCAGGGCAAACTCACAATGTGATTGGGCAGCACAGGCCGGTGAACTATTTCAGACAAGACACCGCCATTAGCCCTAGAGAAAATTGGAACCATTAAGCTTATACTTAACTAGGCTTTCCAGGCTGGTTACGGGAGAAAGATGTCACGAGATGGTCAAAGCCAGAGTAATGTGTTGAGCAAACATCATTACTGTTTCTAGGGTCTTGTACACGGGATGCGTATGTGGGGGTTGAGTTTTGCAGGAAAACAGCTTGATCACATTCTTATGAGATAAGCTACTGGGGAAATGAATGATGTAATAAGAAGAGGGAGTGGGGAGGAGAGAGTTAAGTATCTTCTGTCTCGTATGTTGTTTTGATGCACCATGTTTAATCCGAGGGATCTAACGAGTGGTAAAATGTTTGTTAGTGGGCGGAGAGTTTTAGGGTGAATTGATGTCGGGAAAATAGTGGGTTGAGAGCAGAAAATTGTTAGCATAGTTACAAAGGACGGAAGAAAATTGTTTACATAGTTACACAAAGATGGAAGAAAATTGTTGACATAGTTACAGAAGGATATTTAATTAATTAATAAAACAACAGAAAACCTTACTGCTCTGTTTACATAAGTACTTGCTTCTCTAACAGTTAATCTTTCTTTCTTTCTTTCTTTCTTTCTTTCTTTCTTTCTTTCTTTCTTTCTTTCTTTCTTTCTTTCTTTCTTTCTTTCTTTCTTTCTTTCTGCCTGCCTGCCTGCCTGCCTGTGTGTCTTTCTTTCTTTCTTTCTTTCTTTCTTTCTTTCTTTCTTTCTTTCTTTCTTTCTTTCTTTCTTTCTTTCTGTCTGCATGTCTTTCTTTCTTTCTTTCTTTCTTTCTATTTCTGTCTGTCTGTCTGTCTGTCTGTCTGTCTGTCTGTCTGTCTGTCTGTCTGTCTGTCTGTCTGTCTGTCTGTCTGTCTACTGTCTTTACTTATCGATAACAGTTACTTGAATGTCGTTTCACAAGACGTTTTAATCAACCCCATCGTTTATTGCAGCTTGTTATTTACTAATGTTTACGTTCAGTAGTTTGCCTACTTATCGTACACAGTCGAAAAGCTCACCTGTCGAACAGACAATTCGATATAATTGAATAATGACGGCATATTTTCAGGTGCTCCGCTATATTGTTGAACTGTTATACTGTAAGAACCGCTTCTAGGTTTATAATAAATCAGATGCGTTGGGACATTACATTTAAGCGGGGCCAAACCTCAGCCCATAATTCCACAAGTAAACACTCTTTCCTACCACGTATGCCAACCCAAAGGCAACAGTAACAGCTCTGCACCATGGCGACATCCTTCGGCAGCTAGCTAATCGCTCACCGGCAGACACAGCTCGTCCGCCGCTCACCGCGACACACAAACGTACACGTCATTAAAAAACAAAAAGATTTTTATCGCAGTCAAATGCTGGTGCCGTTCTAAGAATGTATCATTTGGAATTCTTTCTGCAAGACGGCAACAACGCATGAATGTGACGAAAGGTAAGTTTAATGTGCCGTAGCGAGAGTACGCGTGTGTTTTGTTTACGTCCTACCATTATTATTTCGCATCTTTTAGTCGTTACAGATATCAGCTTTTCTCCCGCGCACAAATACGTTTGTAAAACTTAACTGTTATGCCATTTATTATCACAGTTATGGACTCTTAACTACTTTATTTACTTAGTATTATCTATGGCAGTCTCGATGTTCCTCAAAGTGGGGGTCTGTGGACCCCGTGTATTTCATTAGAGCTATTAGACGGTTAAATAACGCATATATGAGAATTCCTCAGTTATTTTTAATGCAGTAAAGATGCAGTGTTTAAGAACCTCTAACGTACGCACACACACACGCGCGCGCACACACACACACGCACACGCACATACACACACACACATGCATCTCTCATTTTGTCGTAGTCCAGAATATGTAAAGACTTAGAACCTCACACCCATATCTGCTATGGAACTATCTTTACGCTTATCATTATGTGTATACGCTCACACAAACGCGCACACACACACACACACTCTCATGTGTAAAGAAAAACACCGTTTTACATGTTGAGTATATGGTGGTAACCCCATATTTATATACAGCAATCGATTGTCGATGGGTGATGTGATTACTACCCAGAAACATGTCACGGCACCCATGTTTATGCTGGATTCACCTGGGAGCCCAGGTATATTTTAGAAATGGATGGGCGATTCGAACGCATGACCCCTGGTCGGCAAGCGAGTGTCTAGTTACTACTCTACAACCGCTCCCGGCGAAGTCACGTGGTCCACAGGGCTCATCTGTGATTTATCTATGTAAAAAATATATGGTGGTGTACTTATACATCTAGTAAATATGTCACTTTCACGTTTGTAATTTGAAGTCTTGGAGAAAGACAATTTACAGAAAAAGAGATAGAGGCAGAACAATAAACACACACACACCCACACACACACACACACACACACACATATATATATATATATATATATATATATATATATATATATATATATATATATATATATACACTCACTCACACACACACACACACACACACAGACACACACACACACACATACACTAGAGACATCCAGCGAGGCAGACAGACAGTCAGACAGACAGACAAAAAGACAGACAGACGGACGGACGAACAAACAGACCGAGTCCCCTGCTTCCTGGGTCACATCTACATGCACAAAATTGCTTTCGCCGATGATGTGTTTTCTTCTGTTTGCTACGGTCTGAATGTGTTTTGTCGGAAAGAATGAGAGGCGGAAACAGAGAGGGAATAGGTACTATATTTGCTTGTTCTATTGTTATTGCGTAGACATCATCGCACCTTACATATGAACAATACAAACACACACCTATGTAAACACAGGAGCCGCAATTTATTCACTGGCTTAATTCGCCGCATCTCGTCTGGTACATTCTGCAGAATTATACGAGGGTAAGTTAATAAGTAAGTCACAAATGGCTGTAGAAAAATAACTAACAATGATAACAACTTGAAACGAGTTTATTTTTATACATACATTGTCCCTTTAATTCTTAACATAATTTCCACCAACATTGATGCACTTATCCCATTGTTTTATCAGTCCTCCCAAACCGGCTGCATAGAACTGCGTGCTATGTTTTCTAAACCACGTTTTCACTTCACATTCAACTTCGGAGTCACTCGCTAAGTGTCTCCCGCCGAGGTGAGTTTTCAGTGGACTTAGCCCTTAGCGATTTCTCTTAAAGCGGTGCCTAGCTTGGTAGAAAAAGTTACGAGGGAGAGTCAATAAGTAAGTCACACAGTTCTGTGGGATGGCAGGTAAATTAAAACAAAGCACACAGTTCTATGCAGCCGGTTTGGGAGGACTGATAAAACGATGGGATGAATGCATCAATGTTGGTGGAAATTATGTTGAGAAATAAAGGGACAATGTATGTATAAAAATAAACTGGTTTCAAGTTGTTATCATAGTTAGTGCAGGTCAGAAGGCGAGATCGAAAAAAGGTGCAATACGGCAAATCAACTCATTGGACAAATGGAACCAATACTAAAGAACAAATATGTATCAACAACTACTAAGAAAGCACTTTACAACACAATCTTCCTACCAACTCTATGCTACCAATGCCAAACCTGGACAATGACAGTAAAAGAGAAAAGAAGAATCGCAACAACAGAAATGATGTTCCTGTGAAGAATACTCAACGTATCAAGAAGAGATGAGATCAGAAATGAAGAAATCAGGACTACAATGGGGGTTAAAGCAGCACTAGATTTTATTAGAAAGCAGCAAGTTAAATGGTTTGGCCATGCAAGTAGGTTACCAGTCAACAGCATACCACAACAAGCAATGATGTAAAGGCCAGATAGAAACAGAGGAAGGAGCCGACCACGTAAACGTTGGACGGAGGGAATAGCAGAGTCCATGGGAATATCGATATATGAAGCCCATAATCGGGCACTCTCACGATGTTTATACTTCACTTCGACACCGCAAGGTACAAGAGGAACATGATGAGATGAAATGAGATGAGATCATAGTTAGTTATTTTTCTACAGCCACTTGTGACTTGCTTATTAACTTACCCTCGTACAATGTATGAAGTGAATAGATGAAACATATATTGGCTAAAATACATAAAATACGTAGCCGTTGATACCGTTCGAATGTGGAGCATTTGTTATCCCCGAGTTAATATAATAGCAGAGTCACTATGAAATCTTAATGTCTACATAATCCAGGTGCCTGGCGGCGAGGGACACTGTTAATAGGGACAAATAAACCACATGCAAAATTCAGTCCATCACTACTATAAATAGTGTGTATGGACTACGCTTGAGTTCAAAGTGAGCGAGAGCAAACAAAAAACAAAAAAACTCAGGTGTTAGGCATCAAAATCGCTATGGCTAAAACATGGGTTATGCAAACTGAAAGACGCCATTTTGACTGCAATTACTGTTGATATAACAACAATAAATTCCAACAGCATCAGCGACCTTCTGTGTTATGTTTTAGCGCCAAGAATTTATTCACTTCACAAGACATGTAACTCTGCAGTATGCACATGCTGCGATGCAACGAAATATGCCAGGCAATAAATTGTGCAACTTATTGTTCATGGCGTATGTGTTTAAACATACTATTTGCATTAAACACAACAACAACAACAACAACAACAACAACACACACATACTACCCTGTTGCGGGTATGTGAAGTGTTCTTACCATCACATCTTTTTTACGCCTGAGTGCAAGTGCTCTTTCCCTGCCGTAGCCAACGACGAGAGGAGGCAACGCGCCCATGCCAGTGTCCGGGTAACGTTCTTTGTATAACATCAACTGTTAATTCAAACCCTCACGACTCTACCGGACCTTGCATTAGATAACAGTGGATTGTAGAGTCCATTCTGGGAGCCACTAGTCTACATAAAACCAACTAATAGGTTTAATGTTTAAAAAATGTTTAAAACATATGTGAATAAAGACACTTCTGTTTTTCAAACCAACTGAAGTGAGTATAGTTTAGTCAATTATCAGCAACCCATTTTATACTATGCAGTTTATAAAACGACTAATACTTTTAGCTTTATTGACTTATTTTATACCATAGAGTTTATTACTTAACCCACTTCCTCCAATTTTAATGACTTGTTAAATGCTAAGTACTCATTAAACGCTGTGGTTTAGGCGTAGTGAAAGCAGTTTCACAATCCTGACATGCAGGTTTAAAGTTAGCCGCGGACGATCTTTGAGTAGATCGCCTTGCGTTGATATCTATAATCTTATGAGCATCGGCTGTTCAGAAAGCAATGACAAAAAAATTGCCTATAAATGGTGAGGTTGATTTCTATGTCGTGTAATAGAAAACGCTACCAACTTTAACTCATTTAAACTTAATTGTCTTGACTGTATATACGACGATATTCATCATATGTTAAACTATGACAAACAGCTTACATTCCATGGCAAGCTACTATGCGTGAAGCAGAGGCCAGGACACAACGCTGACAATTTTCTAGAATCAAATCATTCACCCTGTAACGCACCATAGTATGAACAATGATTTCTACAAATCACAGGTTTTACTTGATTCAAACTTATTCTACCTTCCTGAATTACTCTATATATCACACCATTTTATGGAGAGGGGAAAAAACTTAAATAGCTTTGGTCACATAAATTGTAAAGCTAACAATATTTTGGCACCGATTACGTAAACCCATCTGGTCGGTAACTCATTCATCTTAGCGGCCCAGTAATCTGCCAGTTAAGTTTACACGGGACTGTGCCTGTTGTAACTAGCTTATTTAATTTGTCTTCGCCTTCCTTAATACATCAGCAGCGACTCTGGTCACAATCATTCCAAAGTAATCACGACACGCAGTCTTTTCCGCGTAGTAGCTGCCCCAGTAAATAATCCTGTCCGTATCGATTGATACAAGAAATCAAACTTGCTCTGTTGGAAATGTTAGCACGTAACCAAAGCAGCCATAGATTTCCATAGAGAATACGAAATTATACCTCTGGTGCAAACGGGTCCTGGCCACTTTGGGCAGCAGTAACTGAATAACACCAGTGTGATTGGTTAGTGATTTTTCAATTATTGCGAGACTATTTGTGCAAGAGCTCTATATTACTCAACGATGATAGGGAAAGATGGGAGTCACGGTAACAAAAAATACGATTTAATCGTGTACACGTGTTGATCGGAAATCGTGAAGCGAGAAGTAGGCAGCCGATTTATAACTCAAGCTTCTAGTCTTTGTTGTGGTGGCTAGTGTGTGTATGAATGTGTGCTTGTGTGCGTGTGTGTTCCATACACCGCTCATTTGTGTTTAAACGTAGACTTCCAGTTCAGACATCAATGGCAAACTAAAAAAACATGTTTGCATATCCTTTACAGGAAATCGCTGTCAACATCAGCATCTTTCAGCTGACTGTTAATTTCTTGGCAATGTTACGCTCAGTAGTTTGCCATTGCTTTCTGAGCGGCCGGCTCAGTTATCCCGCAAGTCACCAGCGCAGGTAGAACCGCTTCTAATTCTTGCGCGCTGCGAGACCCTGCGTGGATACACGGGATGATGGAGAAAGTCGCGTAACCCCTCGGCCAGAGAGACCGGCCAATGGCAAACTACTGAAAGTAAAACTGCCTTAAATATCAACCTGGGGTTGTTCGCAGCGTCCTGCAAAGGACATGCAACACCCCCCCTCCCCCCCCCACACACACACACACACACACACATATATATATATATATATATATATATATATATATATATATTATAATATATATATATATATATATATATGAAGCAAGCCTTGTTGGCGTAATGGCTAGGACGTTACTCTCACACACACTGTCATGATCTCGGTCGCACGAGGATTCCGCGCCTGTACTCAGCGTTCGCTAAGCAAAGGTCAGACTGGTTACCTATTACTCCGAGCGTTCAGGCCTACAGATGTGATGGTTCTAGCACTTCATACCCACAGCATGTTCATGCTAAGGGACGTTTAGTGATGTTTTGAACAATATCTCCTATGTGTCTATACCCTTTACTGTTTAGCCATGGTTTCTTGAACAGATATCTCTTGTATGTTTATGCCCCTTGCTGTTTAGCCATATTGTTTCGAATAATTTCTCCTATATGTATATGGCCGGTCTCTCTGGCCGAGGGGTTACACCACTTTCTCCGTAATCCCGTTTATCACGCAGTCTCGTAGCGGGCGAGAACTGGGAGCGGTTCGTCCCCCGCTGGTGACTTGCGGGTTAACTGAGCCGGTCGCTCAGAACGCAATGGCAAACTACTGAGCGTAATCTTGCCAATAAATCAACAGACAGCTGAAAGATGCTGCTGTTGACAGCGATGTTCTGTACAAGGATATGCGAATTAAAAAAAAAATAATATGTTTATGCCCCTGGCTGTTTAGCCATGTTGTTTTGAACAATATCTCTTGTATGTTTATACCCCTTGCTGTTTAGCCATGGTTTCTTGAACAGATATCTCAAGTCTGTTTATACCCTTTGCTGTTTAGTCATATCGTTTTTCGTCAGTATTTGGCTACCGCCAGGAGAAAGTGACTGAAATGTTTTTCATACAGGTGTAGCTAGAACAAAAGACTCTAGTCGCCGGTTAGGTACAGAATTCTCACCTGTTGCAGGTAAAAATCTTGTACGCGAATGTCAGAAACGGGAACACACAATTATGGCCCCTGGGAAGAGACTGTTATAAATGATAGTTCATAAATAAACACACATGTATTGATTGGCTCCCATAGAAGTAGAATAAACAAGTAGGGATTAGAGGACCCAGTATACAACATAAAAATTGAAAACTATGGCTACCGACCAGGATTTGAACCTGTGACCTCCAAATGACGACCACGGCTCACTGCAGAAACAAGTGTTCTTCAATGCATTTTCGACGCATTCTATTCCTGTATTCTAAATGATAACACCGTAAGGATACACACGGAAGCAGAATTAGTGCAGCGGCTAGCATGCCTGTCTGCCGCCCGGTGGTTATCTTTCCGAAGGCCATCAGTGCGGACTTTTTAAATCGACTTGTGCTCCCAGATGAACGACCCGGATAGGTCTGCCGGTTGAGGATCACACTTTTAATCTGAGGATCAAAGGTTCAAGTCCCTTCTTCTTCTTCTTCTTCTTCTTCTTCTTCTTCTTCTTCTTCTTCTTCTTCTTCTTCTTCTTCTTCTTCTTCTTCTTCTTCTTCTTCTTCTTCTTCTTCTTCAGCGTTTCGAGCCATTGAGGTTCTTTTACTGCAGATACAATCCGTCCCCATTCGTCTCTCTGGTTGACCTTCTCTTGCCAGTCGTTGATTCCCTTATCGAGTGAAATTGTTGGACATATCAGAAATGGAATAAAAACAAAAGAGAAAATGATTGCAGATATGTTATATGCTGAGCGAGTGAGACGTCAGATGGTGCGTGATAGTGGAAATTACTATGTGTTCACATACATCCAATGTGGACGAACATTTACAGCGAGAATCAGGCACACCCGCAACCGCCATGAGTTGTAGTTAGTATGCCATTTATGAAGCACAGTATAACAAACTATCGTCTGTCAAGACGGCAAGATGCTAGGAGGAGACTCCCAGGTTAACCCAGCCTGAAGTTTGTGCCAGGAA
This sequence comes from Cepaea nemoralis, assembly GCA_014155875.1. Lineage (NCBI taxonomy): Eukaryota > Metazoa > Mollusca > Gastropoda > Stylommatophora > Helicidae > Cepaea > Cepaea nemoralis. Next base: position 350,606 of record JACEFZ010007168.1, on the reverse strand, counting down.
ATGACATGAGAAGTAAAGGAGACCGCGTGATATTGACTACATCCGCCATGAGTGCCGATTGGTCTCAAGAAATATGGTACTAGCACTAATTATAACCAATACGCCTCAAAGCGTGAATAAGTGTCGTCCACTACTTCCCCAATTTAAAAACAGAAGCTGAAAGAGAACTACGGGATGTAAGGAAACAGTCGAAGTTGCTTACATCCTAATATAACTAATTAAACACGGGAGAAAACTCCTTCACAGACCTTCTAGCTACAGTCTGTAACACGACGACATGGCCGATAGGTGAATACCCAACCATCTGAACATAGATTCTCAAATTAACATCTCTATGAAAAGAAACTTCCCAACTATGCCATGACTGTAGAACCATCAGCCTAATCAGTCAAGCCAGGGAAATGATGCTCACATTAATGCTTACCAGATGACAGCTTTCCCGCGGAGAACATTCTTTCTGTAGACCAAGCTGGGTGTGGTGTTGGCAGAAGTATTACATCTTTTTCTCTGCGTTCGCTGCTTTGAACTCAAGTGTAGTTCATAAGCGTCCTTTACAACTTCTAGTGCACTGGACTGATTTTTGCGTCTGGATTAGCTTTCCCTATTACCAGTGTCCATCGCTATCAGACGAACCCACTCCGGCTTCTGGGATACTTGTAATTTATTCCCCAAGCCAAGGGCGACTTGTCAACATTTTAGTCCATCTGTTCGGTGTATGGGTTTAACGGGCTACCTCGGCATCATTACACCGAATGGTTAAGAACGGAAGTTCTTATCCATTCGGCCATGCTGACTCTAGAAGTATAACTGAAGCAAATCGTCAAAGAGAAAATATTGTAATAGATGCAACGATCATCAGCAAAATATACATCTCATTTATCGGGATTTTACAAGGGTATTTGACAAAGTTTTATAAATCAGTCTCCTAATAATCATCTGTATCGTAGTGACTAAACTCTCGATGTAAGCATGGTTGTCATAGGTTCAGATCTACATTAAGACGGAATTTTAAAATTTACCTGGACTTCATGTTCCACTCAGCCTAGAACAGTGGTTCTCAACCTTTTTTTACCCTTGCCCCCTTTAACCATATTTTCAGAACGTCATTCCCCGCCTCCCCCCTTTTCGTATTTCCTACCTAACCCCCCCCCCCCCCCCCCCGCCCCTAAAGCCCCTACACAGTATACGTAATAATGGAAGCCAAATTTAATAACACATACTAAAACAAGCCTATACGTCCACATAAAACGTGATTTGTGGGACTACTTACCTTATAAAATGAATTTTAGAAGGGTGAGACGTACAGAACCGTAAAATATGAAGGGAAAACCAATATCAAGTAATCGGTTCTTGTATTAACGCGATCTTGAATTAATCTTAATTCCCCCCCCCCCCCCCCCCCCCTTTTCTTGGAAACCCTAAAATTCCCCCTTAGGGGGAATTACCCGCCGATTGAGAACCACTGGCCTAGAATATCTTGGAAAGTGAACGAGACCCGCATGATAATGACCACATCACACACCCATCGCTGAATGGTCTATACAAATATGGGTCTAGAACCATGTGACCAATGCGCCTAAATGTGTGTAAAAGGGTCTTTTATAATGCTGACAATAAAATACACAGAAAGTTGTGTAAGAAACAACACCAATCTAGACGTAATCGCAGCAACTCATTACGTGCTATGATGAATCATAACCTGAGTGCATCCTAAACTGCCTCTCTATAGGTGTGAAATGTCCGTACCAGTCATACACAACCGTTGTTGGTTTGTGGACTTGGCGAGGAGAAGGAGATCTCTGCAACTCAGTTAACTTAGAGATGGTACTTGTGTACCGGATGGGGAGACAAGTATCTGTACCCACCACATTGTGCTAGACGCCAGCCCGTTTCCAGACTTTGACTTAGGCAACATGAACAATAATACATCGGGCCTAAGAGTTACAACTTACAGCCTTCCTGATGATTCACAACTAACAGACCAATCAACTCTGCACTGCCTTGATACAACATACATTTAGACAGCTTAATGAAATCATCGAGAAGTGATAATCAGACATTACAGCCGCAATTCTAAAATCTGGAGCAATTCGAGAATATTTTCCGACCGTCTTCTTGACATTACTAGAGAAGTTAGATAAAAAAAATAAAAGTTATTTTCATAACCTTTACAGAACGTCGCAGTCAACCCCTGTAATTTTGGACTGTTTGTGATTTCTATGCAAGTTTATTTTTAGTAGTTTGTCATTGCTTTCTGGAACGACCGGCACTCATAACATTTCATAAAAACTAACACAAGGTTGGTCTACTGCCAGATCGCACGCAGCTGTGCTTCGAACGCGGTATGCTGGGATTACGGAATTACACCCCTAACCCCTTTGCCACAGAGCCGGTGGAGTTTGTTAGGTCAACTAAATTGTCAAATACCCACGCTTGCTTGACTAGTTCTAGCAAAATAACAAGAACAATTAACGATAACACTTGCGCTGCACAGATTAAACATATAAATAGACATAAACGTACATTGATTACTAAACTAAACTATAAACTTACATTACGTTAAGAACAAACGAACGAACAAAAAAACAAACTTTATTTTCAAAGGGTTAAGAATTGGGAACTCAGGCCTGTCTGACATTCTGACCTCCTTCTCTCTTTCCTCTCATACGTTATTTTCATTCATACATCACTTATGAAGCCGGCTGTCTGGCCGAGGGGTAAGCAGCTTTCTCCGTTAACCCCGAATACTCTCATGGTCGACGTGAGCGCACGAGAATTAGAAGTGGTTCGAGTCGTTCCAGTGACTTATGAGAGTATGGAGCCAGACGCTCAGAAAGTCGTGGCGTGCTAATGATATTATTATTATTATCACTATTATTATGGGGGAAGGTAATCCGTACTGAGATAGTGTTCGAGTAATTTGCGAGTATATGAATAAGGATTGGTGATGTCTTTTATTTCTTGTGGAAGATTGTTCCACAGCTGAGCTGCAGAGTACGTTAAGCTTGTTTTGTATAAGTCAATCCTAGGCTTCGGAATGTGTAATATATTTAAACGTTTACTGTGTCTAGCATTATATTTAAACAATGGCCAAAGGTAATTTGGGGCATTCCGATGCAAGATTTTGTGAATTAGTTTAGCTTTATTGAAAAGCAGGCGTTTGCGGAGTGGTAGTAACTGAAGGCGTTTATACAGGCTGGGATTGTCAGATAAATGTTTGCTATAAATTAGACTCATGGCCCGTTTCTGGAGTGAGTAAAGTCGCTTGGTGTTTGAATTAGAACAACCGTCCCAGATTGTAGAGCAGTAGTCAAAGTGTGATGAGCGTAATCTAGCCTAGGAATCAACATACAGCTGAAACATGCTGGTGTTGACCGCAATAACCTGAAACAGGATGGGAACACGGGAAAAAAAATCACTTATGAAGATAATCTTAGACAATAACAGAATAATATGCATTAAAACACATGGGAAAAAGATCAATAATACATTCTATGGTTTGTGTCTTCGTTATTCAAATAATACATGACTCATAAAGGCGATTTTAAACATGGCTATTATACATACCTAAGGAAGGTGTAAATTACCATACATATGGGAATTTTTATTATACTAGTTGACGTCTGAAATAACTTTTATTATTTATTTTTTTTTTTTGGGGGGGGGGGGGGGGGGTGGGTGGGGGGTGGGGGTTAGGCATGTAGTCTGTATTGAGATATTGTTCAAACAAGTTACCATTGTATGTATAGTGATTGTTGGTGTCTTTGATTTATTGTAGAAGATTGTTCCACAACTGAGCGGCAGAGTACGCTAAGTTTGTTTTGTATAAGTCTATCCTAGGTTTATGGACATGAAGTATATGCTGTCGTTTGCTATGTTTTGTGTTATATTTAAATTGTGGCCAAGGGTAGCATGGAGCATTTTGAAATATGATTTTCTTAATTAGTTTGGCCTTATTAAAAAGTAAGCGGTTATTGGAGTGGCAGTAACTGAAGACGTTCATGTAGGTTTGAATTGTCGGAAAGTTTTTTTTTACCATTAATTAAACGCATTGCCCTTTTCTGCAGTGAATAAAGACATTTTCTTATTGATTTGGGCATCCATCCCAGATTGTGGAGCAATAGTTAATATGTGTTTGTACATAGGAAATATAGAAAATCTATCTTGTAATAGATAAACATTGGGAAGACGTCATATTGTCTATGTCTTCATAGTCTTTACTGAATATTCTATGAGACAGGGCAGAAGTAATGATTCTGATATCATATTTGAGGTGATTAGTAGTTTTCAGTCTGGCTATTGCAATATAATTTAATTTATCAGAGAGAACATACACATTCAGAAATCTGAACATTGAGTCACGAATGGTTTGTGGTACCAATGTTCCACCAAGCCATGATGTCAAACTGTTCACTATCGTCTCTCATGGTCAACAGCTGCCTCACATGCCCTCCAACCATACGACGACATACTCCAGCTTTTGAGAGTTAATTTCTTTTAAAGATATCTTCATTGCTCTTTCTGCGTGTCTATAGTGTTCTCGTGGTTCTATAAAAACCACATCTCCGCAGCTTACATATAATTCCTAACATGTAAGCTAATTGTCCATGATTCGCTTGCGTAAATTAGGGTTGCCTCAATACAACTCTTAAGCACTCTTTTCCTCACCCCGATTGAGAGGGAGATAACTCACAGAGAATAATCTTTATCTTGTGAGATGTTGCCTTGGCCTGGCCTATTCCACATTTTACTTCTTTAATACTTCTTCATCTGCATTATTACAGTAACCAAATATATAAAAATATTGTCTTGTTTTAGACTAATTTCATTCACCTTGATTTTACTTTTAGGCATACATTTTCCTTTGTAATCATCATTACTTCTGTTTAGGGGGCTGAGTCGTCTCGAGGTATGGTGTCTGCATCGAGTGCTGGAGGACCCTGGCTCAAGCCCCGGTGAGGGCCGAGATTTGTTCACGTGGACTTCTAGTAACAAAATTTCCCCTGGTCTTTGGGTAGTGAAATCGGACGCCCGTGTGTATTGTTGCGCACATAAAATCTCCCTTCACAATTGGAAATCGAAAAAGCCTAACGGCGCTGCCCGGGTAAAAATTTCGAGTTAAAAATCTTCCCAAAGTATTTCAGGATCCTCGTCGGTGCTACCGAGTCCGTGCACTGAGCTGAGATTCTTCGGACTCAGGCTTGAGTTAGGAGTGGAACGGAGCACTTATGGATTACACCCGTGTACCGTGATTTTGTTCCGTCGTCTAAACTAAACTAAACATTAATTCTGTTTTCTGTTTTTCAGACTACATCATTTGTTTTGACTTTCTATTGCAAGTAGGTCTATCATTTCTTGTAATTCCGTTTCATTTTCAACAACCAAAACGATGTCATTAGAATATCGCAGCCTGTGTACGCATTGTGATTCACATATCTAATTTTCTATATGTAATTGTCCACATATTTCACAACGTATTGTGTAACTTCTTCTTCTCTTCATCTACTAATGGAGCATAGGCCCTAAGAGCCCTTAGACAACACAAACTTATTCCTTTGTAGGCTTCTTCGTGATATGGTAGGATTTATTTTTACCTAATTCTCTACATGATGGCGTACTCAATCCCACACCAAAAAGTTTATAGTCGCCCCTTACGACATGCAATGTAGCTAACAGATTACATATCCTTTGCGTCGCTATGGGCTCCGGTAATACACGAGCGATATATTAGGTAACTATATATTACACTTGCAATTTTCGATGACTTGATGTGAGACAGTGTCTTGATACTGCACAGACAGCAGAGGACACCATACACGTATACGCCACTACCGTTCTCACATCACCAACAACTTCATTAATGTCTAACGTTTATTGAAATTAAATTAATTTGCAAATTAATTAATTTAATTAAATTGTAAAAAGACTCAGTTTATGGTCGTCACTAGGAAGAACGAAATACCACAATGTAATATACAAGTAAATGGGAATATTCTTCAACAAGTGAATCGGTATAATTATCTCGGAACAGTCATAACATTTGATGGGAGATGCCTTGAAGAGATTAGAACAAGAATCGCCATGGCGAAAGTAGCCTTTAGCAAGATGAAAAACATTCTGACCAATAAAAGTATGTGAATTGAAACGAGAAAAAGAGTGTTGAGGGGATACATAGAGCCTGTTCTTTTGTATGGATGTGAAACTTGGACAATGTGCAGTCAAGCTGAAAATCATCTGATGGCTGCAGAAATGTGGTTTCTGTGGAAAATGCAAAGAATATCATGGACAGACAGAAAAACCAATGACCAAGTACTACAGGAGACAAATGAAAATCATAAACTGATTAGAGAAATTAGACGTAGACAGTCAACATTTTTTGGACATGTTATGAGAAGAAATGGATTGGAGAACTTAGTGACAACTGGCAAGATCGAAGGGAACAGACCAAGATGAAGACCGAGAGGAAAATACCTGGATGGCTTGGCCACATGGCATGGACGAGACAGGAACACTGAGCTGATCCACGACTCTGGTGATCGAGTGAAATGGCGAGTCATGACCGCCCACGCTTTCCGGCATGGCACATGATTGATTGATTTGATTGATTATTGAAACCGTCATATTTCTAGAATATTTTTCTCTTGGGAAACTTGAAATAAAATTTTATTCTACTGGAATTTGTATAAAAGAGAAACAAATATAATAGGAATAAAGCATGCAAATGGATAACCTAATTTTCCTAGGTGAAATACCACTTCAAGTGGTGGCGTCAATAACATTTGTGGGTTGGAATGCAGGCAAGGTTGGAAAGAGAGCAATCAATCAATCGGGTGCTCCATCTCAATGAAGGCCTGAATCAATGGATCTCCAACACTTTTTCTCTCTCCGTAGTTGTTCGTTCTGACAGACAGATATTCGCCCATCTCTTTATGTTATCTTCCACTTGTAACCATGTCTGCCCGTTGTGCGAATGACTTTAGTTCTACTATCCAGTATGTATTTTACAAGAGGTTTTAATGTGATCAAAATATTTATGTTTCATTCTCAGTCTTTCTATAATCCCTCTATTTAAATGCTTTTGTAGCAACGAAATACGATTTATTCTTCTGTATATCCACATCTGCAGGAATTTAATTCGACTTTAAAATTGTTTGTTCAATTTACAGGTTTCAGCGCCATATAATGGTGTTGAATATAAATAACATTTGCTAATTCACATTATTAAAGTGTTTTTATCTATCTATATGCTAATAATTTGTAAATATTGTTGAACACTTAGGCCTACTAAACCAGCTGAACACTTACGAAACAAGCTGAACAGCGCATAAATGCCTTTGAATATAAATGTTATAGACAGGTTTTAAGAATATCTTGGATAAAGAAAAGAACAAATGTATCAATACTTCAAAATCTGAATATGGAAGAAGGTTGGCTATTAAAGACGATAAAACAAAGAACATTTAAATATTTTGGTTAATTGAAAGGTCACGAGAGTTTGGAGAGAACAATAATGGAGGGGTATATGTCCGTGAAGAGAGGAAGAGGAAGGCCAAATAGAAAATGGGTGCAGGATGTGGCGGATGATCTCCAGATGGGTGTATCAGAGGCGGGACATCTTGCTTGTGATCGAAAGGTTTTCCGGAAGGTTGTTTATGGGAGCGAGGTTCTGCGAAGGACATGCTACTGAATAATTTAATCAGTTGTTTAGCCATCCATTCTTGGTCTATAATTCACTTCTGTCGTCATCTTTTATTACACGTACGCGAAAGAAAAACATTGCTACTTGTTCTAGTATGTGCCCATTTAATGTGGTGTTCAATGGTGAAAATGGCCCCTCCCTTCTGTTACTAATTGTCATTGCTTTCGTTTTTTCAAATATTGATACCTGATCCACCTTCCATAAAGCGTCTATTTACTTGCTCCAGGATGTATTGTAATCCCTACTCACTTTCTACTAGTAACAAATTGTCATTTGCGTTTCTAAGATTGTTTATAACTCTTCTGTTGATGTCCAGATAAAGCATTTCTCCAACAGATGCTTTCAATGTATACGTTGAGAAGGCTCTGGGACAAAACACATCCCTGGTGTATTACTCTGTTGTTTTCTATGCGCATTAAGTCATTACTTACGTTATCTAATTATGGTCAGGTCTTCCCAGGATAGGGTACTTATAAATATGTTCCAATAATCGTATAACTTGTCATTAATGCTAGAACAGATGCCGACTTTCAAAATAGATGCCTTAGTCTTCCTTTCTTCTTATGCTTCTTTCTTCTTCATATGCTTTCTCCTCCCCTTCCTCCTCCTTCTCCTCCTCCTCCTCCTCCTCCTCCTCCTCCCCCTCTCGGCTTCTTTTTCGTCTTCTTCTATCTTATGTTTCTTCTTCTTCTTCTTCTTCTTCTCTCTTCTTCTTCTTCTTCTTCTTCTTCTTCTTCTTCTTCTTCTTTTCTTCTTCTTCTTCTTCTTCTTCTTCTTCTTCTTCTTCTTTCTTCCTCATCCTCCTCCTCCTCCTCCTCCTCCTCCTCCTCCTCCTCCTCCTCCTTCTCCACCTCCACCTCTTCATCATGTTCTTCTTATACTTTTTTCCTTTACTTCATCCCTGTCTTCTTCTTCTTAAGTATGCTATTTAGAAAATTATAATTTGCTAAACATCACAGGAGAACTGCAGCGAATATTTATAGGCGTATATGAAACCAGGACACAATAATATGATCAGTGAAGCGAGAGAAGAAACAAACTGAGAAGAGTCAAAACAATTACTGCTCACTTGGGACATGGAATATATCAGATTTTCTTGACGGGGTCATCGATCCGCCAAACTTCATTCTTACATGGAAGGCCCTGCGTAGGATTAGCTGAGTTGTTAGCGTGCTACTGTTTCCTGAAGTTTGTACGCGTGCTCTGGGATTCGAAGAAAAATAACACTGCTCATACAGCGACGCTGTAGTGAACGTATGTAGCTAACGACGCTACGTATTTTGCCTTAAAGTCACATTATGTAGGAAGCATGGCTACAGAAGCGGTCATATGGTAGAATTATGTACAGCACGAAGCTGCTGAAGAGACTACGTAGTCAACGCATGTACCGACAGGAGTCAAATAGTGTATTTCATTTACAATGCTACTGAAGTTTCCCAGGAGTCAGATTGTGTATCTCATTTGCAATGCTACTGAAGTTGACCAAGAGTCAAAGTGTGTATCTCATTTGCAATGCTACTGAAGTTGTCGAGGAGTCAAATTTTGTATCTCATTGGCAATGCTACTGAAGTTGTCCAGGAGTAAAATTGTGTATCTCATTTACAATTTTACTGAAGTTATACAGGAGTCAAATTGTGTATCTCGTTTACAATGCTACTGAAGCGACCCACTACCGTATTTTGTATAGTGGTAGACTATGTCTAACAATACAAGTTGCGAGGAAACCATACTACTGAAGGTCATTAAAATTTTTTTATACTGGCTAATGTTTAAGCGGGCCCAATTCCTCAGGGGCCCACGTGGTCCACTTTCCATCGGGCAAGTTGACATCCTGGCCATTCCGCCACTGCGCATGACGCTACTCAATCGACCCCTCTAGTCAAATGTAATACCTCACCATGTTAGTGAATCTGTTCACTAGTAAATTGTTCACCTTACCATTCTACCGAAGCTGCCCTATTGTCAAAATTGTGTTCCAAAGTTGTCCAGGAGTCAAATAGTGTATATCTCATTGCCACTGAATCGAACCCATAGTCAACTTGTAAGCTTAATCACGCTAGTGAAATCGCAATGTAGTCAAAGTGTGTATCATTGTCATTGAAACGACGCTGTAGTAAGTTAATCACGCTAGTGAAGTCCCAAGTAGCAAGTGTTACTCATAGTATTGCAACAATTCACATATTATTCAACCCCAACAGCTTCCTCATGATAACATCAACACTAAGACCACATCAATTATAAACAGATTTATTCTCTATATAGTCCTCTAAAAGTACTGGAGAGTTTTGGCCACCATAGACCATAACTTTATGAAGGGAAAATCCCAACTGCACCTCCCAGTGGAAGAGGATGGGAAACACACCACGGTGTGGCTAACACAGCTCTGGGGACCGAGTATCCACCGGAGTAAGTTGACAACTCTGCAGCTGAGCAGAGCAGGGCACTCATTTGTCCTGACAGTCGGAAAGGGCTGTCAAAGACAGAGGTAAAAGACCACCATGTGATTGTGGAAGGCAGGGGGAAACCACCACATTATCTTCCCAAGATTTCATGGCAAAACACAACTAAGAGATTGTATACGGCGTTAATGGCTGTTTTAGGACATCCTCGTCCGGTAGGAACAGTCATGAGCCACAGGTGACACCAGACCGTCTTCCAGCTACTGATGGCAAAACTATAACTAAAATAAATAATTTTAGATTAGAAACTTTGAATGTTAGGTCATTAAATGAGATGGGAAAGTTGAACAATGTTCTAAGAGAGATTGATAGCATGAAAATGAATATACAAGGCGTTAGTGAGATAAGATGGAAAGAATCGGGCAAAATTATAGCTGACAAACACACAATAATTTATTCTGGAGGAGATACACACGAAAAAAGGTGTAGGAATAATATTTGACTAAAAACAAACAAACAAACAAACAAAAAACAAACAAACAAACAAACAAACAGCCAAGTCAATTAATGGATACTGGTGTATTTCAGATAGAGTTATTATGGTCAAAATCAAAGACAAACCAATAGATATAAATATTTTTCAAGCATATGCACCCACAACAAGCAGTAGTGATGAATAAAGAGAGCACTTTTACGATGAAGTAGCAATGGCGATGGCTCAAATTGGATCACAAGAAATAAAAATAATACTGGGAGATGTTAATGTAAAAGTAAGAAAAAGGAAAAATGGAATAAGTAGTGGGGAATTATGGTCTAGATGCAAGAAATAAAAGAGGAGAGAAATTAATAGAGTAGGCAAATATCAATGAATGATTTGATAATTGGAAACACGTGGTTTAAATACCATAAAAGACGACAATACACATGGAAAAGCCCTGATAAGAAAATACGCAATCAAATTGACTACATACTTATTAATAAAAGATTTAGAAATTCTTTAATTAATGTAAAGACAATGACTGGTGCTGACTGTTATAATGATCATGTACCACTATGTGGACAAATAAAAGTAAGATTAAAGAGATGGTGAAAATGGTTAAAACGTGAGACTTAATAAAGAGGTTCTGAACGTAGATAAAGAAATTCAAGAATAATACAGAGTGACTGAAAAATAGGCACAATGCAATAGCTAAAATACCGAGTATAAATGAAGAATAGGAAATGTTAAGGGACTCCATTAATCAAACTAGCAAAGAAATATTACCGGAGAGAAGCCTAAAAGCTAAGAAAAAGTGGATGAATGAAGAAATCTTAGTGCTGGTGGACAAAAAACAAACAAAACAACAACAAACAAACAAAGAAACACAAGCAGAATAAACGTGACAGACAAGAATATGCTAAGATAAATAAATAAAGAAATAAGAGATAAATGTGTGAAGGCAAAAAAAAGTTGGTTAAACGAGCAGTGCAAAAAAAAAAAAAAAAAAATAAATAAATTGAATTAACTTCCAATAAAGATACGCAAACTACGCACATACAGATCAGTCAGCTCACGTGAAGAAACATAAGAATAAATACAGGGTGTTTGAAATCAAAAACAGAAAAGATATTATTGGTGGAAGGTGCTATAATGAAGAGGTGGAATGAGCATATAAGAGAATTATATGATGGAGAAAGGGAATAATTAACAGAAGAAAGTAACTTAGAACGTCCACCTATTCTAAAAGAAGAGGTCGCTGACGCTGTCAAACATATGAAGAAAGGAAAAATAGCTCTACCATATGAAATCACGGTTGTTGAGTTGAGTTGAGTTAACAACCAACATCACTGCACTCAGGACATTCCCATACGTGCTGCGTCCCCTCGTTCAACAGCCAGCGAAGAGTCATACTACTAATCGTTCCCACCGCTATCTGATTAAAAGTTCTCCTGGTCTTCCCTCTCAGTTTTGAGATTCTTCCAGAACCCCTGCCGATCCCCCGCAATCTCATTCTTTCCACATATGGGTTCTCAGTCTGTTCCTCCGCCTTCTCCACCTGGTCCCACAAGCGCACGACCACCTCCCCCTTGTCCATAGGCAAAATACCACCAAGAGGTGCATTCCCTGCTAGCCTATCAGCCTGTTCATTCCCCCGTACACCCGCATGGCCAGGGCAAAATATCCATACAATTCTCACAATCTGTGACCTCTGAAGCGACGAGAGCCATTCCACACGAAACATTCCTTTCTCCACCTTGCTAAGCATACTCTTTGAATCCGTAATGAATACAACGTGTGTTGCAGTAGTCTCCTCTAGCCACCGGAATGCCGCTGTTACTGCCTCCACCTCCATTCTCATGCTGGAGGTCGTAGTCTCATATGCCAGACTCTCCTTTTTCAAGACTCGCCCATTAGCCTTTGCAATAAAGCCCCAGCCACTACGTCTGTTTCTCACCACTGACCCATCGGTGTAGATGACTATGTCACCTTGATGTGTGCTGCTCTGGATCAGCTGTTACACTTCCAACTCTTGTCTGGCCCGCTGCCCATTCTCTGCACTCACGACCCAGTGTTATTATTACATTGTGCCAGTCCGTCATGTCTTCCGGAACTTCAACCCACTCTCTTTCACGATTGATGGTCTCTAGATCACACACCTGACGTATAGAAAGTTCTGCCTTTGCCATCCAGGACCTGCCTCGTCTTAGTCTATGACCCTTGACCATATCCATTGCTGCATGCAGCGGGTGATCCCTGTCTGCGGAAACTCTCAGGTACCATTTGGCCTGAAGGACCCTATGCCTATCCGTCATTGTTGGTAGCGCCAGGATATACCTCATGCATATAAATGGTGTGTTCATTGTGCACCCCAGGATTAACCGCATGGCAGCATTCTGTATGCGCTCCAACCTTTCAAGCTGGCTCTTTGATACTGTCAGCAGCCCCAAACCATACTCAATGACAGAAATTATTAACTGCTGAAAGAGCCTGTACAGCATCCTCTGATCTACCCCGGTTGCTGCCATAGCCCTCAATGCATTAAGTCCCCTACCAGCCTTCACCACCAAAGCCTCCACATGATCCTTAAAAGACAAACACCTGTCAAAGGTGATACCCAAGTACTTCAATTTACTCTCTCGACTAAGAGGACATCCATTCAACATAATACCTGGGACATCTGCCTTGACGATCCGGTTATCCAGGGTGAAATCACAATAGACCTCATTCTCAATATTGTTTATCTCTATAGATTTTCATGAAATGAAAATAATGTTGGCTGTTTCTACTCTATTTTTATTTCTTCTCTATTTCCCCTCTGTCAGTATCCGTTATTACGTGCACAAGGACAAACTCGTTATCAATCGTAATGTACACTACATCTTGATCGCAGGTCAAAACAAATGAAACCGGAAACCGAAACTTTCAGTCCAAAGATGCATATTGGCATCATTTGCACAATTTCAAAACATCAACAGAGAAAATAGAAACACACAGGAAATATGGACTAATAATAAAGTTTAATATAGCCTGCAAGTTATTGATAAACGATTGTATCAGCTCTGGTGTGTACTTAGAATAAATGAGATGAGGATAATGCCAGTGTCAGTGTAATCCTCACAGGAATGAAACACGCACAAAAGGAGTGTAAAAGCAAAACTGAGCAACGAAAGCCCAGTAACCTGCCTGCCCACACGGTGATCATGCGTTGGAATCTCCTCTGTCGAGGTGGGGATTCTTGTTTTAAATTGTCCTGGGCTCCTGGGCAATGGCACCATGGCACTTACTGGGAAGCAATTACGGCCAGTATGATATTGAACATATCACCCACCAAGTGTCGACTGGTCTTGAAATATGGGGCTAGCAGTATATCCATCTGTGTCTTATCCAGGCCCAGGAGGTAAACAAAGAATATTAACACTACGGAGGTCGGCGTAGCCGAATGGATAAGAACACGTGTTCTTAAACATCCGATGTGCTGATGCCGATGTAAGGGGTTCAATCACTACATCGGACAGTTGGACTAACATGTTAACCTCTCGTCTTTGACTTGAGGATGCAAATTACAAGTACCTCTGAAGTCGGAGGGGGTTCGCCTGATGACGAGAGACACTGTTAACAGAGAAAGCTAATCCACACACAAGCCCAGCACTACTAGAAGTAGTGTGTATGGACTACGTTTGAATTCAAAGCAAGCGAGCGCAAAAAACATTGAACACTACAACCTACCAAGTATGTCGTAAGAAAAGATAGATAGGATTAGCACGAGATTTGCGACCTCATCGCGTAGAAAACATTGCAGTAAAATGCAACTAATCATGAACAAGTCTATAAAGGGCTGGGCGAGAGTTGATGTGGGGCATTTACTTCATTGAGAGATGCCAGGCGGAAGAGAACAGTACCATAAACTATGACGTGGAAAAATGCCCTTGTAACGCATTGAAAAGACAAGTTGTAATTAGATCGTAATAACCACATTGTAACGATCACGTCAACGCCCTATTTTTTGCTGAATACAATTCAACGGTTGTCTTGGCAACCCATGTTGCATTTTATTTGCAGGACGATGTGATCAACCCCAATCCGTCCCCTCGTTCAACAGCCAGCGAAGAGTCACACTACTAATCGTTCCCACCGCTATCTGATTAAAGTTCTCCTGGTCTTCCCTCTCAGTTTTGAGATTCTACCAGAACCCCTGCCAATACCCCGCAATGTCATCCTTTCCATATATAGGTTCTCAGTCTGTTCCTACACATTCTCTACCTGGTCCCACAGGCGCGCCACCACCTCTCCCTTGTCCATAGATGATCGACCACCAAGAGGTGCATTCTCTGCCAGTCTATCAGTCTGTTCATTCCCCAGCACTTCCGCATGGCCAGGGCAGAAAATCCATAAATTCTTACAATCTATAATCTCTGAAGCGAGGTGAGTCATTCCACACGAAACATTCTTTGCTCCACTCTACTAAGCATAATCCTTGAGTCCGTGATGAAAACAATGTGTGTCGCAGTGGTCTCCTATAACCAACGGAATACCGATGTGACTGCTTCTACCTCCATTCTTATGCTGGAGGTCGTAGCCTAATATGCTATACTTTCCTTTTCAAGAATAGTTTATTACCTTCGCAGTGAAACCCAAACCACTCCGTCTGTTTCTCACCACTGACCCATCAGTATAGATTACTATGTCACCTTGATCTGTATTACTCTGGAACAGTTGTTGTATCTCAAACTCTGTGCGACCCTCGGTCTGCCAATGTCTCTTTAACCACTGATCTTTCTAGTTGTCACAATGCTTTTCCACCTGCCTTCCGTGGCTTCTTTTGAACACTTCCAATAAACGAACATGAAATAACATCACATATGAATGTCTCTCCCATCAATTTGTAGATCGGCAAGGTGGCCATAGCCATTGTCTCTACTGATGGGATCATCTGCCTATCGCCGCAGAGTGCAAGACCATAACCAACAACAATATGTCGGCTTCACGTAACCCTGATCTGGGGGCTAAACGGGTACTCCACCTTGCCCAAGGGTGTCCCGTAGATTAACGGAGGAAAGGAGGCGTTTTACACCTCCTTTGATAAGGGATACCCCTACCCCGCCAACCGGAGACATATACACATAACCATTTATTAATTTAGCTGTTTTCTCATCAAGCAGTAGTCCCACACCTATTTCATGTTTATCACTTCCTGTATGTATAATTGTGTGTGCATGGCTATTTTACAAGTTCCTGAGGTCCGTCTCGCTGTCCTGAACCCGTCTGCCCAACACAGGTATGTTTGGCCTGTTCACGGCTGCTCACAGGTCGTGAGACCCGTGCGGGGTGATGTGGTGCGGTGACCATTCGCCTGCTTGTTTGTTGAGAGTTTCCGGCTTGGGTCAGGATGGCTGGACATGTTTTCTTCTAGCTTGACTTAAGTCGGTTGATCGGCGGCTTGACAATCCGCCATCATAAAACTCGCCGTGTTACAGAATCAGATTTCTGGCTCTAAATGTTACCGCTATGCACAAACATGGAGAGCCACGACTTCTGCCCTATGCGCCGCCTTAGGCCCACAAGGAAAGACTAAACTAAAAATAAAAGATCACAAACTAACGTATAGAAAGTTCTGCCTGTGCTATCCAGAACCTGCCTCGGTCTTAGTCTATGACCCTTGACCATATCCATGGCTTCATGCAAGGGGTGATCCCTATCTGCAGCAACTCTCAGGTACCATTTGGCCTGAAGGACCATATGCTTATCCGCCATTGTTCGTAGCGACAATCATGTACCTCATGCATATAATTGGTGTGTCCTTTGTGCACTCCAGAATCACTCGCATGGCCTCATTTTGTATGCGATCCAACCTTTCAAGCTGGCTCTTTGATACTGTCAGGAGCCCCAAACCATACTCGATGACAGAAATTATTAATTGCTGAAAGAGCCTGTAAAGCATCCTCTGCTCTACCCCGGCTGCTGCCATCGCCCTCAAAGCATTAAGTCCCCTACCAGCCTACACCACCAAAGCCTCCACATGATCTTTAAAAGACACACCTGTCGAATGTGATACCCAAGTACTTCAATTTACTCTCTCTTTCTCTAGTAAGAGGATATCCATTCAATATGGAGGGCCTTCATCACAACTACCTTATCATACATCACATCACTCTCAATGATGCAGCACCAGCCCATCTGCCTGCTTGTTCATTTCTAACCACACCAGAGATGAATATGATTCCTGTATCCAGGGATTTACTATGGCAAACCCAGGTCGAGTATCTTGTATAACTGGTCCATATCCTTGAGCCGACAAATACCCCATACGGTGACGGCCACGCTCGAAATTCCGTTAGCTATTGTCTAAACCAGTGGCTCTCAACCGGTGGTGAATTCCCCCCAGGGGGGAATTTTAGGGTTTCCAGGGGGGGGGGGGGGATGAAGACCATTTCAATATCGCGTTAATACAAAAACGATTACTTGATATTGTTTTTACCTTCATACTTTACAGTTATGTACGTCTCATCCTTCTAAAACTTATTTTATAAAGTAAGTAGACTTACAAATTACGTTTTATGTGGATATCTAGACTTGTTTTAGTATATGCTATTACACTTACCTTCCATTTTTACGTATACTGTGTAGGGGTGGGGGATTTTTATGTAGGACATATGAAAGGGGGGAGGGGGGATGACGTTCTGAAAATATGGTGAAGGGGGGCACGGGCCAAAAAAGATTGAGAACCACTGGTCTAAAAAAAAAAAAACCATTGTCTTATAGAGCACGTCACAAACTAGCGTTCAATAGTCATGTCAACACGTGTAAATGTCCGACTCGTGCGCAAGAGTCCTATACTTTTATTTATAAGCAAAACTGTTATATTTTCATAATAGACTACTTTTACGATCGATGGAGAACATTGTATGGCATGTCAACGATCTTGGACAAATAACTCTTAAACACTGAGACATTTATTGAAATATAAACATATATTTAACATACGGTGTTAGTTGGAAAGCTCTTTCAGAGAAAAGATCGAGAGACGGAGTGGCTTGTTAGTATGATGTCCTCACCGAACTTGAGGACATCACTTTGGGATTGTGTGAAAATTTTCAGTGAGAACCTGGAGCCGAGATGTGGTTTCTGAGACGAAAGTTGCGAATATCCTTGACGGCCAGTATAACTAACAACTATTGGCTGTAAGAGGATAATGAAAGCAGAGCATCGTCATCATCATCCAGTGCCTTGCTGGCTGGCGTGGCCGATCATGTCTCTCCACAAATTACGATCATAGACAACTATAAAAAGACACACATTATTTCTTGGGTCATATAATGAGAAGACGAGCATCAAAGAACAATTCCGAATGGAAAGACGGCGCAGAGGTAGTTCGAGAGACCTTTTGCTCCACTGGCTAAGACGATGGCATGCAGGAATATCATGGATAGATTTGATTTAGAACACACAGACCGAGAAATGTGGAGAAACATAGTTTAGTTTAGTTTTGTCGACGGATCAACATCATGGCACACTGGTGTAACCCATAAGTGCTCCGTTCTACACCTAACTCAGGACGCCACTTCACGGAACAAGTGATGATAATTAGAAACCAAAGATTCGTATTCTCCTCCATGATCCCGGAACAATAGCCCTTCTAGCCTCCGATAAGGGCGGAAAATTGAGAAGACTCGTGTGCGCGTTGCACAGTTAAATATCTCTCGGCAGCGGGACACTGAAAAGAGCTGCCAAATAAGTCTATGGTGAGCTACATGTCAAGCTAGAGGACATACCCACAAAAGACACATTGATGCCATTTGTGATTTTGATATACATTTATGTGAATCATCGTCGGTGTTAC
The DNA here is from genome assembly GCA_014155875.1 of Cepaea nemoralis. NCBI lineage: Eukaryota > Metazoa > Mollusca > Gastropoda > Stylommatophora > Helicidae > Cepaea > Cepaea nemoralis. The sequence goes on along the minus strand of JACEFZ010007168.1, from coordinate 332,190 downwards.
CGAGTTCGTGCACTGTGGTGAGTATTCTAAGTGTTATTCCTGCTGCGGCAATCAATACTGCTGTAGATGCCACTGTATAACTCTGCTGACTTCCTTCAATATATCCATTTCTAAGTGTTTGCACACCTTCGGCTCCATATTTTCTTAACTGACGCCTTTTACAACTGAGCTTCTGTGCCGTCTTCCTAGCAACGATGTATTTGCATATGTCATGTAAACATCGTTATTATTCAACATAATCTCATTACATATCACCAAAAGAAAAGAATGATCAAATCAGTCAGAAGGCCACCAAACCCTACTCAAGACGACTACCACGTTATGGATAGACCAGAACAGGTCATTCTTCTGCGCCTCAGAACAGGATACAATAGATTACGCAACCACATGTATACAAAATTCAAGATTGGTGACTCAGCCATGTGCACATGTGGTTTGGCGTCGCAGACAGCAGAGCACATACTCCAGGATTGCCCAAACTACAACATATCCAGGCGAACCTTCTGGACTAGAGAGACAACAGTGGAAGATAAACTCTATGGACCGCTGAGTGAACTAAAAATGACTGTTAGATTCATACAAGAGACAAAATTGCAGTTATAAATATATTTCAGGCGAACGAAATAAGAAGAAGAACATAATCCCCATCAACTTGTACGGATTTATACCAGCGCGAAACATGTGCATGCATTCCTTTTGTCTTGATTGTGTAGCCATTTCTTCACTGCATGAATCACTCCTTTATCATCTTCAGACCTTGTCCCACTGAGATCTGAGAGCTCATATAATGTTACATGATCACCTGGGTTGCAGACACGACTGCAAGCCACGACAGAGCCATGGCTCACGAAATGCTATAACGATTTAAACATAATGAAATGCGTCAAATACTGTACTATACATTGAATTCTTCGAGCAGAGGGGTATGCTTTAAATCACAAGCTGCAGATAAATTACATCTCTTGGACATTTCCCCCAGGACATGCTGGTGTGGAGGGGAACGAGCAGGCGGGCAGGTTGGCTGGGTCTGCACGGCTGGATGGTGTATTGGTGTACAAATAAGACGACCTAGTCAGGGCACTCAAGAGTTAGATATAGTATGGAAGAACATATAAATTATCATCGCCTGGAGATAATGATGCGGAAGGGAGTGACCAGAGGATACATAATCAGACTGTAATTGGTACCGTTAGTAATATGACTCTTCGCTGACTGTTGAAGATAAGGAAGAAGCACGTATGAGAATATACTGAGTGCTGTGATTTTGTTTCTAGACCAGTGGTTCTCAACCTATTTTGGCATATGCACCCCTTCACCATATGTTCAGAACGTCATCCCCCCTTTCGTATTTCCTCCCTATAAATCCCCCCCCCCCCCGCCTTTTCATAGTATACGTAAAAATGGAAGCTAAATTTAATAACACATACTAGAACAAGTCTAGACGTCTACATAACAAGTGATTTGTGGGTCTACTTACGTTATAAAACGAATTTCTCAAGGGCGAAAAGTACAGAACCTTAAAGTATGGAGGGAAAACAATATCAAGTAATCGGTTCATGTATTAACGCGATCATGAGATAATCTTAATCCTCCCTTCCCCCCCCCCCCCGGAAATCCTAAAATTCCCCTCTAAGGAGGAATTCCCCATAGGTTGAGTACTACTGTTCTAGACTCAACTCAGTTCAACTTCGCTTGTGTTTGGATTTCTGGTCTGCGTCTGTAGTTTAGGGGATAAACAAAAACAGTTTCAGCATACCATGTCATACCGAAACGAGGGTTCGAAATTAGCTGTAGACGATTTGGAAGCAGATCACTTTGGTTTATTTCGATGGTCTGAGGCGTCGGCAGTTTAGAAAGCAGTGAAAACTACGGAACGTATAATTACCTAGCAGAAACCAAATAGCCAGTACACACTGTAGTTGACTGCAATGCCCTGTGAAGACCATGCAACTAACTTTATTTTCCTGCGTGTCTGTGTTGCTTGACCTTCATATGTCTACACCCTACTTGCCCTTACAAAAAGCAAACAATGCCTTCAACAAAGCAGTCTGGATTATTTGTTCAATCAGGCTAACCTTTATGTGTTTTCTTTATCAAATGTTATCACTGAAAGCAAACTTGAATTATTCTGCTTTGAACACGAAAATGGACACAATTCCTGGGTTAATAATTACATTCGTCTGCACAAAAAGCTTCTTGAACTCGTTGGAACTGTCTGGCAACTGAAATACATCAACTGACATCACAGATATGACGACTGCCAACATCAATACTGCAGCGTCCAATCTGCTGTGTCAATACTGACTTCCGGTGGTATCAGAATGGCGTGCCAGTTGCTGTATCGTGTAGCAGAACCAGTCGGCGTCACTTTTCTTTTGTGCTAATTTCCTAGATAAAATTATTAGGACAAAAAAGGAAATTATGGTGTTTGTAAAAGATAAAAACAGAACTCTGAGGCCGGAACTGGTTGTTTTAGTTTGTTCGCATAGTTCACTACGTACATACGCATGATTATGTTTCTATTTTTCCCCTTTCTTTTATTGTTATTTGGTAAAATTAGTTTCTCCACATCTTTCAATTCTTATATTTATAAATTAGATCACCGGTTGTTGTTTTTTTTTCTTCAAATAATTTTCTTCGGTATTCACCCTTCATTCCTATTCTTGAATAATATTCTCAGTCTTACATTTTAACTACCAGACAGTTGTCTTACATTTCGTATCCGTTTATGTGGTTGTATGTCTCTTAAATACGCTTTTATATGCGTAGAAGCAATGTAACCCCACCTGTAGCTCATTGTAACTTCACCTGCAGTTTACTGTAATCCAACCAACAGATAACCCTGCCTGTAGCTGAAACAGCACTGATGCTTCACTGTATCCGCTCAGATATTTTATTGTAACGCCCAGGTAGTTCCCTGTAACCCCACAGTAGAACAATGTACCCCACACAAGCAGTTCACAGTAACCTAGCAGGTAGTAACCGTAACATAGCAGGAAATCACAGTAATCTAGCAGGTATTCACAATAGCATAGCCAGGTAGTCACTGTAACGTAGCAGGTAGTCACCGTAACGTAGCAGGTAATCACCGTAACGTAGCAGGTAATCACAGTAATCTAGCAGGTATTCACAATAGCATAGCAGGTAGTCACCGTAACGTAGCAGGTAGTCACCGTAACGTAGCAGGTAGTCATAGTAACCTAGCAGGTAGTCACAGTAACTTAGCAGGTAGTCACCGTAATATAACAGGTAGTCACCGTAATATAACAGGTAGTCACCGTAACGTAGCAGGTAGTCACCGTAACGTAGCAGGTAGACATAGTAACCTAGCAGGTAGTCACAGTAACTTAGCATGTAGTCACAGTAACTTAGCAGGTAGTCACAGTAACTTAGCAGGTAGTCACCGTAATATAACAGGTAGTCACAGTAACCTAGCAGGTAGTCACAGTAACATAGCAGGTAGTCACAGTAACATAGCAGGTAGTCACAGTAACATAGCAGGTAGTCACAGTAACATAGCAGGTAGTCACAGTAACATAGCAGGTAGTCACAGTAACATAGCAGGTAGTCCCTGTAACGTAGCAGGTAGTTCATAGTAACCTAGCAGGTAGTCACAGTAACTTAGCAGGTAGTCACAGTAACATAGCAGGTAGTCACCGTAATATAACATGTAGTCACAGTAACCTAGCAGGTAGTAACACTAACATTGCATGTAGCAACAGTAACATAGCAGGTAGTCACAGTAACATAGCAGGTAGTCACAGTAACTTAGCAGGTAGTCACAGTAACATGGCAGGTAGACACCGTAATATAACAGGTAGTCACAGTAACCTAGCAGGTAGTCACCGTAACATAGCAGGTAGTCACAGTAACATAGCAGGTAGTCACAGTAACATAGCAGGTGGTCAAGTAACATAGCAGGTGGTCAAGTAACATAGCAGGTAGCCACAGTAATATAGCAGGTGGTCACAGTAATATAGCAGGTAGTCGCCGTAACGTAGCAGGTAGTCATAGTAACCTAGCATGTAGTCACAGTAACTTAGCAGGTAGTCACAGTAACATAGCAGGTAGTTACCGTAATATAACAGGTAATCACAGTAACCTAGCAGATAGTAACAGTAACATAGCAGGTAGTCACAGTAACATAACAGGTAGTCACAGTAACATAGCAGGTAGTCACAGTAGCATAGCAGGTAGTCACGGTAACATAACAGGTGGTCAAGTAACATAGCAGGTGGTCAAGTAATATAGCAGGTGGTCAAGTAATATAGCAGGTAGTCACAGTAACATAGCAGGTGGTCACAGTAACATAGCAGGTAGTCACAGTAACATAGCAGGTAGTCACAGTAACATATCAGGTAGTCACAGTAACATAGCAGGTAGCCACAGTAACATAGCAGGTAGTCACAGTAACATAGCAGGTGGTCACAGTAACATAGCAGGTAGTCACAGTAACATAGCAGGTGGTCACAGTAACATAGCAGGTGGTCACAGTAACATAGCAGGTAGTCACAGTAACATAGCAGGTAGTCACAGTAACATAGCAGGTAGTCACAGTAACATAGCAGGTAGTCACAGTAACATAGCAGGTAGTCACAGTAACATAGCAAGTAGCCACATTAACATAGGAGGTAGTCACAGTAACATAGCAGGTGGTCAAGTAACATAGCAGGTGGTCAAGTAACATAGCAGGTAGCCACAGTAACATAGTAGGTGGTCAATGTAACATAGCAGGTAGTCACAGTAGCATAGCTGGTGGTCACAGTAACATAGCAGTTAGCCACAGTAACATAGCAGGTGGTCAAGTAACATAGCAGGTGGTCAAGTAACATAGCATGTAGTCACAGTAACATAGCAGGTAGTCACAGTAACATAGCAGGTGGTCAAGTAATATAGCAGGTGGTCAAGTAACATAGCAGGTAGCCACAGTAACATAGCAGGTAGTCACAGTAACATAGCAGGTAGTCACAGTAACATAGCAGGTAGTCACAGTAACATAGCAGGTGGTCACAGTAACATAGCAGGTGATCACAGTAACATAGCAGTTAGCCACAGTAACATAGCAGGTAGTCACAGTAACATAGCAGGTAGTCACAGTAACATAGCAGGTAGCCACATTAACATAGGAGGTAGTCACAGTAACATAGCAGGTGGTCAAGTTACATAGCAGGTGGTCAAGTAACATAGCAGGTAGCCACAGTAACATAGTAGGTGGTCAAAGTAACATAGCAGGTAGTTACAGTAACATAGCAGGTGGTCACAGTAACATAGCAGTTAGCCACAGTAACATAGCAGGTGGTCAAGTAACATAGCATGTAGTCACAGTAACATAGCAGGTGGTCAAGTAACATAGCATGTAGTCACAGTAACATAGCATGTAGTCACAGTAACATAGCAGGTGGTCAAGTAACATAGCAAGTAGTCACAGTAACATAGCAGGTAGTCACAGTAACATAGCAGGTGGTCAAGTAATATAGCAGGTAGTCACAGTAACATAGCAGGCAGCTGATACTAACACCAGAGGTAGTTAGCTGTAACTCCACAGATACAAGAGGGCTTCAAATGAAAACCTTAAATGGGTTTGCGTGTCAATATATTCTGAAAAAGTAAAGAACAAATGTTTCATTTTCCATAAGCTCGTCGGTAGGCGTCCAGTGGTTTTGCATGTATCGCTTTGTACTGGGAGGGCGCGCTTTAGCGATGCTACTCTTGGCCTGCGTGTGCGTGAATAGTCCGTCTGTCTGATAGATATCTGGTTGATCCTGCCAGTAGTCATATGCTTTGTGAACTGATGAGGTTCAGCCGTAAGTCAGGAGATTTGTTCGCAATTTAGACGAGCAATATTTTCTGTGGGCAGAATCTCGTTGGCCACATGTGTGTGTGGTCTGTTCTGGCGGTCAGTCTGTCTATCCGATTGATATCTGGTTGATCCTATCAGTATTAATACGCTTGTCGCTTGTCACTACCCTTGACTTAAAGCTGAAAATTAAATGAATTGACGGAAGCGCCGTTTGCACGAGGCTCTAGGCTACCATTTGTTGTTGAGAGCCAATATATACAGGGATAACTGGCCTGTGGCAGCCTAACGTAAACTGCATCTGTGTCCGTCTCCAGTCGTCTTGCCATGCTCGCCACTGGAACCAGATGGATGCAGACGAGAGAGTGAGGGGAGTTGCGCAACCACTTCCTCACTATAATCCAAACTAAAGCGCAAGTCATTCGTTCTTCATCAAATCAAAAGATGCAATGAATGAATGGTCCTCATCATTCGTGATGGACGAACATCCAATAGTCACCACTGCGTTCAATGCAAGTCTTCCAGTGTCGATAAAGTGCTTGGATTCCTGTAGGAAAAATAAAATTTCTCTTGGTTGCATATGCTGTACCTCGTCTTCGGACCGAAAAATATGTCACAGAGGTCACGCCGTTTTGAAACTTCCTACTCCACTCATACACTTGCTGGACTGACAGGCATGCATCACCATACTGAAACTTCATTCACCGATGAATTTCTATAGGTTTCACCCCTCCTTGATAAAAAAATCGGATAACATAACTCTGCCCCTTCTTTGGTGCATGTTAAACTGTCCTTATGAGATCACAGTGTTCTTCTGCACTGTGATGTCACAATTATTTAATGTGACCAGTATATTAACGAACATTTAAACAAGAGAAATGATTAGTCGGTTCCAATGTTGTACACTCATTAAACATAAAACAATAGCATTTGGGGACCCCTTTGAGGCCACTAAGACAGTTTATAAATAAATACACAGCATTACGGCTTTATGTGTTTGCTATTTGGCTTATGCTGGTTTAACATACAATTCCGAGACCTGTGGTGCTATTTCAAGGGTTAGATACGAATTTTCCATAAATGTGGGTTTATGTGGATGATAGACCTGGGTAATGAAGACACATTTTTAGGGGTGTCTAGTTGGTTATGTGTCGAAGTACACTTGTTCCTACAGCCAGGCGCTATCGCCATTTGGAGGTGATAGATTCGAATCCCGGTCGGTAATGTAGCTATCAACTGTTATGTTGTCTAGTGCGTCCTCGAATCCCCGCTTCTTTCCCAGTTTATATATATATATATATATATATATATATATATATATATATATATATATATATATACATATATATATATATATATATATATATATATATATATATATATATATATCACTTTCTCCGTAATCACGTTTATCCACGCAGGGTCTCGCAGCGAGGCGAGAACTGTAAGCGGTTCGACCCGCGCTCGTTACTTGCGGGATAATGAGCCGGCCGCTCAGAACGCAATGGCAAACTACTGAGCGTAATCTTGCCAAGAAATCAACATACAGCTGACAGATGCTGATGTTGACAGCGATGTCCTGTAAAGGATATCATCATCTTCAAGTGCCGTGCCGGCTGGCGTAGGCGTTCTTGGCTCTCCATAGATCTCGGTCTTTGGTTTTCTGGATCAACTCTGCTGCTGATATTCCTCCATGCCACCGTCTCAATCCATCCAGCATCATTTCTCTTGGTCTGCCTCTGCCTCTCTTCCCCTCGATCTTTCCAGTTGTTACGATGTTCTCCAATGCCTCTCTTCTCATCACGTGACCGAAGAAAGATGTTTGTCTCTGTCTTATTGTTGTATATAATGTTCTAGTTTCATTAGCCTGTTTCAGGCAGTCGTCGTTAGTTACTCTGGCAGTCCAAGGAATTCGCAACATTCGTCTCAGGAACCACATCTCTGTTGCTTCTAATTTCTTCTTAATTTGTTCATTTACATTCCAAGATTCACTGCCATACAGCAAAACTGGTTCTACATAGCATTTCAGCACTCTCTTTCTTACATTCAGTGATAGTGACTTATTGCATAAGATACTCTTCATTTTCTGAAATGCGGCTTTTGCCTGCCCTATTCTGCTCCTAATCTCTGTTGTACATCTTCCATCTGAATGTTATAAATGCCCCTAGGTATCTAAAATTATCCACTTGATGAAGGATTTTCCCTTCTATTTCTATGTCACATTTTGGTGTCACCATTTTCTTTGATATTACCATTGTTACTGTTTTCTTGATATTCCAGGCGAGTCCTTTCCTTGCACTCTCTGTTACTACAACGTCTAATAAGTTGTTGTAGGTCTGTTGAATTATCCGCCACCAATACTGTGTCATCTGCATAGCGTATATTATTTATATTATAACCTCCAACTAGTATTCCTGGCATCTCTTTGATCTCTCTCATTATTACTTCGCTATACAGGGAGAAAAGATCTGGTGACAAGACACACCCTTGTCGTACTCCTAGCTTTATCTGTTCGTAACTACCCTCTTTATTTCCCATTTTAATTGCTGCTACTTGGTTCCAGTAAACATTCTTTATTATTCTTAAATCTTTTCCATCAATGTTGATATCTTCCAACATTGTAATCAGTTCATCATGCTTTACTTTATCAAATGCCTTAGTATAATCTATGAAGCACAAATATATGTCTTTCTGTTTCTCTATTGACCTTTCTATTAGTGTCCGTAATGTATAAATTGCATTGTTTGTGCCCTTTCCTTCCACAAATCCATACTGTTCTTCACTAATTTCCATTTTTATTTTCTTTTTGGTTCTTCTCATTATGATTCTGAGTAGAAGCTTAGTGATATGGTTTATAAGGTTAATTGTACGAAATCTTCACAATCAATTGCTCCTGGTCTTTTTGGTATAGCTATAAATACAGATTTCAGCATATCACTGGGTAAATATCCACTGCTGTAAATATCATTCAACATTTTGGTTAATATATCTACTCCAAATTCTCCCAATACTTCTAATTCTTCTATTGTGATTTCATCTGGCCCAGCTGTTTTTCCTTTCTTCATACGTTTCATAGCGTACAGCTACTTCTTCTTTCAGAATAGGTGGACCTTCTAAGTTACTATCTTCTATTAATTCTTCCCTTTCTCCATCATATAATTCTCTTATATACTCATTCCACCTCTTCATTATAGCACCTTCCTCGAATAATATACTTTCCTGTTTTTGATTTCAAACACCCTGTATTTATTCTTAGTTTTTCTTCCTGTAAGCTCACTGATTTGTCTGTGCATATTTTTTGTATCTTTAATGGAATTTAATTCAATTTTGTTACATTGCTCGTTTAACCAACTTTCTTTAGCCTTCCCACATTTATCTTTTATTTCTTTATTTATCTTAGCGTATTCTTGTTTGTCATTTTTACTCTGCTTTCTTTTGTCCTTCAGTTTTAAGATTTCTTCATTCATCCATTTTTTCTTAGCTATTTTGCCTCTCTCCGATAATACTTCTTTGCTAATTTGATGAATTCATTTATACTCTGTATTTTAGCTATTGCATTGTACCTATTTTTCAGAGTCACTCTGTATTGTTCTTGCATTTCTTTATCTATTTTCAGAACCTCTTTATTAAGTCTCATGTTCTTAATCATTTTTTTCCTCTCTTTAATCTTACTTTTATTTGTCCAGATAGTGGTGCATGATCACTATCACAGTCAGCACCGGGCATTGTCTTTACATTAATTAAAGCATTTCTAAATCTTTTATTAATTAGTATGTAGTCAATTTGGTTACATATTTTCTTATCAGGGCTTTTCCATGTGTACAGTCGTCTTTTATGGTGTTTAAACCATGTGTTTCCAATTATCATATTATTGATATTTGCCCATTATATTAGCTTTTCCCCTCTTTCATTTCTTGTACCTGAACCATAATTCCCCACTACGTCCTCCATTTTTCCCTTTCCTACTTTTGCATTAAAATCACCTAGTATTATTTTTATTTCTTGTGATCCAGTTTGAGCCATCGCCATTTCTATTTCGTCATAAAAGTGTTGTATTTCTTCATCACTACTGCTTGTTGTTGGTGCATATACTTGTATAATATTTATATCTATTGGTTTGCCTTTGATTTTTACCAAAATAACTCTATCTGAGATACACCAGTACCTAATAATACTTTTAATCTTGAACGGAGACCCTCCAGATAGTAGGGTTATTAATAGAATAGAAGGTTCTGGAACGCGGTGGGGTAGGGCAGCGGTGTACGCTCGCCTATTCATTGGCTAATTGTGTCAGCCCACGCTATTCACTAGGCCAAGTTTGAAAATCTATCAGTTTGAGCCGGGATTCCACCAGGAGCAGTAGCTATCTGTGATGTGGGGACCCAAAAATGCCCTTAAAGATTCCGTAAAATATTGTTCTCTGGATAACAGGTACCACTTTAAAACATACTTTAATGTTGTGGTTATGCCTAGTGAACGAAAGAGAAGAATATAAGAGTATTTTATGAAGAAAATGTGAAAGTGAAAACAGAACTTCTGTGTAAGTATTCTGAACACTGCTTCTTCAACCTGTCAGGTCTTCCACGCTGTAATACTCCAAGTGCATATCATTCCCCTGATGTGACTGGTTGCGTATGCTTGATGATTGTAAATTACACTCAATGCAAATTCGCAAACCCTTTGTGCATTCTAAATGCCTAGCATGACTCATTCTTAACCCAACTGTACACTGCTCTTGCGAGGTAACGTTTGGCAGTCTGGATTGGAATGTGTGATGTAAACATGTACAAGTTCCTTTGTAAATGCTGAGAATGTTGGAGTAAGTAAGCTGGTGATATGATAAGTAGCCTCTCACATTGATAGAAAGACAGATGCTTCATATCCATATGTAGGCGGGATGTGTATGGCACACCAGAATTGCAAAGTTCCTGTGATGCCTGGTGGCTACATTACGCTCAAGAGAATTAATATAATTTCTCTCTGAAGTATTACACTGGTACCTCTGCTATTGATAGGTTCAATGAACTAGTTCTTAAAAGGACAATAGGTGTGTGAACCTGTGTCTTAGTCGGCTGAATATAATGTATGGCTCATGCAAATTTGCAAGAACAAAACATGTTTTTCCCATATGTGCTTTGGTGCATATGAGAACAATTGCTTATGCAATTTGGCTTCTTTACCTACTTTAGTAGATATGGACATTACTCAGTGGGGAAAGAGCACATGATGATGATGATGATGATGATGATGATGATGATGATATACTTGTGAGCCAAGTCTGGTCTGAAAGGGATGAGGTCTGGCATTGCTGTGTGAGTGTGTATGGAATAGGACATTCATGTACCAACATGACAACCATTGGAATTGATGTTTGGTCTGCTAATGGGGTAAATGCCATTAGTTTGATACATATTGCATATTGCAGTTGTAAATGCCTATCTTCCCTTCTGCCTCACCATGCCTGTTCATGTGCTGATCTCACAATGCCTGTCTCATGTTGCTATGTCACAATGCTTGCTCATGCTGCTTGCCTTATAGTGCTTGCTTTACTGTCTCTGTTCCTCATTGTGCCCAGGTCTACTGTGGTTTAAACATTGAAAAAAACTTAGACATAGTAAATGCTTGTAATTGTGTTAAGCTACCCTGTCTTAACATATAGGCTTGTGATTACCACAGATAGGGGTGAGTAAAGAAAACATATCACCCACAGTACATCAGAGTGAAATACACTTCATCATCAAACCAGGAGAGGTGTGTTTGGTCAACACCCTCCCTCACCTCCCCCATTTCCATCTGTATCTGTTGATGTTTGATAACATTGTCTTGAACAAATGTAAAAGAAGTGTTGTACTATTTTGTATATCAACAGAGAAACAAAGGATGGTGGAGAGGCCTTCATATTTTCTCTGGGACAACTAACCAGGAGTCCCAGACCTAGAACTAACTCCCTATAAGTGTAATCCAGGGATAATCACAGATGAACACAGGCTGAATTGCCAGCCTTTATCTTCATGACATACCGTGGCCCAAGTCAATTGAATGTAACTGTTTTAAACAGGAAGCAGGAATGGTCGACATTGGTGAATCTGTCTTGGTGCACAGTGAACCATGCTTTAATAAAGAAGACCCCTGTCTACAGTTTGTCTCGGTCAGGCTCATGGAAAGTAAACCTGTGCCCAATGGAACACTTATTCATTCTCCTAGAATCCAAAATGCAGGAATTTCCTGGAGATTTTATCTCAGCTCCTCAACGGCTGAATGTCAATGGGAGAAAAACAGTTCTGAAGAATTCCATTATCAGAAGTTTAATGGTTATTATAGGGATCAGTACAGTGATCATTGATTACATCAGTGTCATCTGAGAAATTAAAATCAAGTCTCCTGTTATTAACTACATTCAAAGAAACCTGGTGAAGTAACTTTGCAGTGATTGTTCATCTGAGACTTAATTTGGAGAATAACCAGCCTGGTGCTCACACAGTGATTGTTGAATGAGACTTGAAGAGTAGGTAAAGTTAGACTGGCTAAGTGAGATGCTGCAATATATGGGATTGTGTTCATATCTCTGGGTCTCTTCGGAAGTCATGTTCTACATGTACCGAGAATACATCTCCCAATGTCAGGAGAGTGCTATCATCAACCATTTGAAGTACTCCAGTGACAGCATTCACAGGCAGTCTGGTCAACAGTGAGATTCAGTACCATATCATCCCAAATTCTGTTCTCAAGAGGAAATGATCTGCCATGGAACTTATTATAGGAAGTCTGCTACCTGGAGCTTTCCCAACATCAATTGCTGATGATAACAGGATGCAACTGATCCAGAACAGTAGTTCCTCCCTTAAGTTTCCCCATGATAGGATTTTATAAAATTCCCAAGAGACAGGAAGTGATGATAGATACAGGAATCAGTGGTGTAGTTAGAGATTAGAGAGGAGGAGGAGAGTTTATTGATCGGTTGGTGGAGTAATTAGGAGTTGTTGTATCATGTTTATCTGCATGCATGTTCGGCATATTTGTACATTATGCATGTACTTGTTGAAGTGTAGACATGGCAAAAGGATGAACTATTGGTCTTCACTCGACCCACCAGCAGCTCAATAAAGATGTATTAATGAACCAGTGTTTTAAGTACATGTCCCATGTGAATGTCTTGTACAGTTGCTGTCAAGTATTGTACTCTGGTGACTGTCTTAAGTTACTGTGGTTGGTGACAGATATTGTGAAAAGTCCTGTATAGATGTTGTCAAGTATCTCTCATGATGTATGTCTTGTACAATTGTGGTGTAAACACTTCCATGTAAATGTATGTCCCACTTTTGTCAAGAACCTGTCATGTAGATGTCTTGTTCAACAGATGTTATGTACAGTTATTGTTGGAGTTGTCTACTAATATTGAATCCTAAAGTCCTAAGGTATAATTGGACAACTGATATAGGTCACACTGACACAAAATGAAATAAGGGAAGATCTAATGTGACGGACGAACAGCACACTGACAACAGTATGATGAGTGAAGTGAGATCCTCAGTTGTACAGGGGCGAATAGTTCAGATCTTCTTTGGCCTTGAGGGAACCTTTTTCTTCTTTTATGAATTTGTGTAGATACTTGGTAGTCTCACAGTGGGAGGTTCAGAGCCAAAGGAAAAATGGTTCTCCAAAAGGGCTAGGCGGGAATGATTATCTATCTCATTTGAGAGACCTCTAGACAAAAACGTGCAAAATCATATCCTTTATCTTGTCTATTTATTATTCAAGATATATATCCAGAGAACACTACTTAATGGGTCCTCTGTCAACTTATCTAACATGTCACAATCGCTCAAATCACGGTGTGTCGCAAACATCCCCTCGTCCTCTGGTCATGTCTCCTGTCTCGTGCACCCTCATGCCAAAATCCCCTCGTCCTCTGGTCATGTCTCCTGTCTCGTGCACCCTCATGCCAACATTGTTTGCAGTGTCCTGTACCCATCTTCACGCTGGTGGGTCCCACCTCTTTTTCCAGCATCCACGTCTTGCATCAATTTTCACTCAAGCCACCGTGACGTTTAATACAGCCAAAGGATTTCATTTTCCGGAATACGATACTGTTTATGAACCAGGTGTCTTCTATGTTCTCATCTTGTAGAATTTAGTATTTTTCTTTTTCTCGGTCGACGATATTCTAAGAATTTTTCTGCAGCCTTTGTTGTCAAAATTCCAAATGTTTTACTTTTGTGATTGCCAAACGCGTTTTTGGTCTGCCTCTGCCTCTCTTCCCCTCGATCTTTCCAGTTGTTACGATGTTCTCCAATGCCTCTCTTCTCATCACGTGACCGAAGAAAGATGTTTGTCTCTGTCTTATTGTTGTATATAATGTTCTAGTTTCATTAGCCTGTTTCAGGCAGTCGTCGTTAGTTACTCTGGCAGTCCAAGGAATTCGCAACATTCGTCTCAGGAACCACATCTCTGTTGCTTCTAATTTCTTCTTAATTTGTTCATTTACATTCCAAGATTCACTGCCATACAGCAAAACTGGTTCTACATAGCATTTCAGCACTCTCTTTCTTACATTCAGTGACAGTGACTTATTGCATAAGATACTCTTCATTTTCTGAAATGCGGCTTTTGCCTGCCCTATTCTGCTCCTAATCTCTGTTGTGCATCTTCCATCTGATGTTATAAATGCCCCTAGGTATCTAAAATTATCCACTTGGTTAAGGATTTTCCCTTCTATTTCTATGTCACATTTTGGTGTCACCATTTTCTTTGATATTACCATTGTTACTGTTTTCTTGATATTCAAGGAGAGTCCTTTCCTTGCACTCTCTGTTACTACAACAGTCTAATAATTGTTGTAGGTCTGTTGAATTATCCGCCACCAATACTGTGTCATCTGCATAGCGTATATTATTTATATTATAACCTCCAACTAGTATTCCTGGCATCTCTTTGATCTCTCTCATTATTACTTCGCTATACAGGGAGAAAAGATCTGGTGACAAGACACACCCTTGTCGTACTCCTAGCTTTATCTGTTCGTAACTACCCTCTTTATTTCCCATTTTAATTGCTGCTACTTGGTTCCAGTAAACATTCTTTATTATTCTTAAATCTTTTCCATCAATGTTGATATCTTCCAACATTGTAATCAGTTCATCATGTTTTACTTTATCAAATGCCTTAGTATAATCTATGAAGCACAAATATATGTCTCTCTGTTTCTCTATTGACCTTTCTATTAGTGTCCGTAATGTATAAATTGCATTGTTTGTGCCCTTTCCTTCCACAAATCCATTCTGTTCTTCACTAATTTCCATTTTTATTTTCTTTTTGGTTCTTCTCATTATGATTCTGAGAAGCTTAGTGATATGGTTTATAAGGTTAATTGTACGACTATCTTCACAATCAATTGCTCCTGGTCTTTTTGGTATAGCTATAAATACAGATTTCAGCATATCACTGGGTAAATATCCACTGCTGTAAATATCATTCAACATTTTGGTTAATATATCTACTCCAAATTCTCCCAATACTTTTAATTCTTCTATTGTGATTTCATCTGGCCCAGCTGTTTTTCCTTTCTTCATACGTTTCATAGCGACAGCTACTTCTTCTTTCAGAATAGGTGGACCTTCTAAGTTACTATCTTCTATTAATTCTTCCCTTTCTCCATCATATCATTCTCTTATATACTCATTCCACCTCTTCATTATAGCACCTTCCTCGAATAATAACTTTCCTGTTTTTGATTTCAAACACCCTGTATTTATTCTTAGTTTTTCTTCCTGTAAGCTCACTGATTTGTCTGTGCATATTTTTTGTATCTTTAATGGAATTTAATTCAATTTTGTTACATTGCTCGTTTAACCAACTTTCTTTAGCCTTCCCACATTTATCTTTTATTTCTTTATTTATCTTAGCGTATTCTTGTTTGTCATTTTTACTCTGCTTTCTTTTGTCCTTCAGTTTTAAGATTTCTTCATTCATCCATTTTTTCTTAGCTATTTTGCCTCTCTCCGATAATACTTCTTTGCTAATTTGATGAATTCATTTATACTCTGTATTTAGCTATTGCATTGTACCTATTTTTCAGAGTCACTCTGTATTGTTCTTGCATTTCTTTATCTATTTTCAGAACCTCTTTATTAAGTCTCATGTTCTTAATCATTTTTTTCCTCTCTTTAATCTTACTTTTATTTGTCCAGATAGTGGTGCATGATCACTATCACAGTCAGCACCGGGCATTGTCTTTACATTAATTAAAGCATTTCTAAATCTTTTATTAATTAGTATGTAGTCAATTTGGTTACATATTTTCTTATCAGGGCTTTTCCATGTGTACAGTCGTCTTTTATGGTGTTTAAACCATGTGTTTCCAATTATCATATTATTGATATTTGCCCATTAATATTAGCTTTTCCCCTCTTTCATTTCTTGTACCTGAACCATAATTCCCCACTACGTCCTCCATTTTTCCCTTTCCTACTTTTGCATTAAATCACCTAGTATTATTTTTATTTCTTGTGATCCAGTTTGAGCCATCGCCATTTCTATTTCGTCATAAAAGTGTTGTATTTCTTCATCACTACTGCTTGTTGTTGGTGCATATACTTGTATAATATTTATATCTATTGGTTTGCCTTTGATTTTACCAAAATAACTCTATCTGAGATACACCAGTACCTAATAATACTTTTAATCTTGAACGGAGACCCTCCAGATAGTAGGGTTATTAATAGAATAGAAGGTTCTGGAACGCGGTGGGGTAGGGCAGCGGTGTACGCTCGCCTATTCATTGGCTAATTGTGTCAGCCCACGCTATTCACTAGGCCAAGTTTGAAAATCTATCAGTTGAGCCGGGATTCCACCAGGAGCAGTAGCTATCTGTGATGTGGGGACCCAAAAATGCCCTTAAAGATTCCGTAAAATATTGTTCTCTGGATAACAGGTACCACTTTAAAACATACTTTAATGTTGTGGTTATGCCTAGTGAACGAAAGAGAAGAATATAAGAGTATTTTATGAAGAAAATGTGAAAGTGAAAACAGAACTTCTGTGTAAGTATTCTGAACACTGCTTCTTCAACCTGTCAGGTCTTCCACGCTGTAATACTCCAAGTGCATATCATTCCCCTGATGTGACTGGTTGCGTATGCTTGATGATTGTAAATTACACTCAATGCAAATTCGCAAACCCTTTGTGCATTCTAAATGCCTAGCATGACTCATTCTTAACCCAACTGTACACTGCTCTTGCGAGGTAACGTTTGGCAGTCTGGATTGGAATGTGTGATGTAAACATGTACAAGTTCCTTTGTAAATGCTGAGAATGTTGGAGTAAGTAAGCTGGTGATATGATAAGTAGCCTCTCACATTGATAGAAAGACAGATGCTTCATATCCATATGTAGGCGGGATGTGTATGGCACACCAGAATTGCAAAGTTCCTGTGATGCCTGGTGGCTACATTACGCTCAAGAGAATTAATATAATTTCTCTCTGAAGTATTACACTGGTACCTCTGCTATTGATAGGTTCAATGAACTAGTTCTTAAAAGGACAATAGGTGTGTGAACCTGTGTCTTAGTCGGCTGAATATAATGTATGGCTCATGCAAATTTGCAAGAACAAAACATGTTTTTCCCATATGTGCTTTGGTGCATATGAGAACAATTGCTTATGCAATTTGGCTTCTTTACCTACTTAGTAGATATGGACATTACTCAGTGGGGAAAGAGCACATGATGATGATGATGATGATGATGATGATGATGATGATATACTTGTGAGCCAAGTCTGGTCTGAAAGGGGTGAGGTCTGGCATTGCTGTGTGAGTGTGTATGGAATAGGACATTCATGTACCAACATGACAACCATTGGAATTGATGTTTGGTCTGCTAATGGGGTAAATGCCATTAGTTTGATACATATTGCATATTGCAGTTGTAAATGCCTATCTTCCCTTCTGCCTCACCATGCCTGTTCATGTGCTGATTCACAAAGCCTGTCTCATGTTGCTATGTCACAATGCTTGTTCATGATGCTTGCCTTCTAGTGCTTGCTTTACTGTCTCTGTTCCTCATTGTGCCCAGGTCTACTGTGGTTTAAACATTGAAAAAAACTTAGACATAGTAAATGCTTGTAATTGTGTTAAGCTACCCTGTCTTAACATATAGGCTTGTGATTACCACAGATAGGGGTGAGTAATGAAAACATATCACCCACAGTACATCAGAGTGAAATACACTTCATTATCAACCAGGAGAGGTGTGTTTGGTCAACACCCTCCCTCACCTCCCCATTTCCATCTGTGTATGTTGATGTATGATAGCATTTTCTTTTAACAAATGAAAAGAGATGTTGTGCCATTTTGTATATCAACAGAGAACAAAGGATGGTGGAGAGGCTTTCATATATCATCTGGGACAACTAACCAAGAGTCCCAGACCCAGAACTAACTCCCTATAAGTGTAATCCAGGGATAAACACAGAAGAACACAGGCTGAATTGCCAGCCTTTATCTTCATGACATACCGTGGCCCAAGTCAACTGAAAGTAACTGTTTTAAACAGGAAGCAGGAATGGTCGACATTGGTGAACCTGTTTTGGTGCACAGTGAACCATGCTTTAATAAAGAAGACCCCTGTCTACAGTTTGTCTCGGTCAGGCTCATGGAAAGTAAACCTGTGAATGGAACACTTAATCATTCTCCTAGAATCCCAAAATACAGGAATTTCTTGGAGGATTTTATCTCAGCTCTCTAACCGCTGAATGTAAAATGGGGAGAAAAACAGTTCTGAATAATCCATTAATGTGATTATAATGGTTATTATAGTGATCAGGACAGTGATCATTGATTATATCAGTGTCATCTGAGAAAATGAAAAACAAGACTCTGGTTGTTAACCCCATTCAAGAAAACTGGTGAAATGACTATTGCAGTGGATTGTTTATCTAGGACTTATCTTGGACAATATCCAGCATAGTGCTCACACAGTAATTATTGAATGAGACTTGAAGAGTAGGTGAGGTTAGACTGGCTAAGTGAGGTGCTGCAATGTATTAGACTTTGTTCATATCTCTGGGTCTCTTCGGCAAGTCATGTTCTACATGTACCGAGTATACATCTCCCAATTTCAGGAGAGTGATATCCTCAACCATTTGAAGTACCCCAGTGACAACATTCACAGGCAGTCTGGTCAACAGTGAGATTCAGTACCATATCATCCCAAATTCTGTTCTCAAGAGGAAATGATCTGCCATAGAACTTATTATAGGAAGTCTGCTACCTGGAGCTTTCCCAACATCAATTGCTGATGATAACAGGATGCAACTGATCCAGAACAGTAGTTCCTCCCTTAAGTTTCCCCATGATAGGATTTTATAAAATTCCCAAGAGACAGGAAGTGATGATATATACAAGAAATCAGTGGTGTAGTTAAAGATTGGAGAGGAGGAGGAGAGTTTATTGATCGGTTGGTGGAGTAATTAGGAGTTGTTGTATCAAGTTTATCTGCATGCCTGTTCTGCATATTTGTACATTATGCATGTATTTATTGAAGTGCAGATATGACACAAGGATGAACCATTGGTCTTCACTCGACCCACCGGCAGCTCAATAAAGATTGTTCATGAACCAGTGTTTTAAGTACATGTCCCGTGTGAATGTCTTGTACAGTTGCTACCAAGTATTGTACCTGGTAAATGTCTTAAGTTACTGTGGTTGGTGACAGATATTGTGAAAAGTCCTGTATAGATGTTGTCAAGTATCTCTCACGATGTATGTCTTGTACAATTGTGGTGTAAACAATTCCATGTAAATGTATGTCCCACTTTTGTCAAGAACCTGTCATGTAGATGTCTTGTTCAACAGATGATATGTACAGTTATTGTTGAGTTTGTCTACTAATATTGAATTCTAAAGTCCTAAGGTATAATTGGACAACTGATATAGGTCACACTGACACAAATAAAATAAGGGAAGATCTAATGTGACGGACAAACAGCACACTGATGAGTGAATTAGATCCTCAGTTGTACAGGGGCGAATAGTTCAGATCTTCTTTTGGCCTTGAGGGAACCTTTTTCTTCTTTTATAAATTTCTGTGTAGATACTTGGTAGTCTCACAGTGAGGGTTCAGAGCCAAAGGAAAAATGGTTCTCCAAAAGGGCTAGGCGGGAATGATTATCTATCTCATTTGAGAGACCTCTAGACAAAAACGTGCAAAATCATATCCTTTATCTTGTCTATTTATTATTCGAGATATATCTCCAGAGAACACTACTAAATGGGTCCTCTGTCAATTATCTAACATGTCACAATCGCTCAAATCACGGTGTGTCGCAAACATCCCCTCGTCCTCTGGTCATGTCGCCTGTCTCGTGTACCCTCATGCCAAAATCCCCCTCGATCTCTGGTCATGTCTCCTGTCTCGTGCACCCTCATGCCAACATTGTTTGCAGTGTCCTGTACCCATCTTCACGCTGGTGGGTCCCACCTCTTTTTCCAGCATCCACGTCTTGCATCAATTTTCACTCAAGCCACCGTGACGTTTAATACAGCCAAAGGATTTCATTTTCCGGAATACGATACTGTTTATGAACCAGGTGTCTTCTATGTTCTCATCTTGTAGAATTTAGTATTTTGATATTCTAAGAATTTTTCTGCAGCCTTTGTTGTCAAAATTCCAAATGTTTTACTTTAGTGATTGCCAAACGGTCCATGTTTAACATCCATATGTGGCCACAGGAAAGATCCATGTCCTGAACAATTGTATTTTAACTTGTTTGCGGGTGTTTTGCAGATGTTCTTAATACTGTTTCATCTCTGTGTGAGATGACCAGCAACGTATATTTTTTTTTAACAGTTCCCATTTCTGTTGATTATGAAATTAAGATATTCAAAGTTTGTGACATTGTCAGTCTCTTCGTTGTTAATTCTGATCTTTCATTGCAACGTGGTTCTGTCTGTGGACAATGTTTTTGTTTTGCCAATGTTAAAAAAAAATTGATTATGACTTTCACTGTGTCTCTTCGCAGACAGGATCATCTCTTCTATATATGTCGTCACGTGTTTGTGTAGTATATCGAATTTCTGTTTGTGTAGTATATCGAATTCCTGTTTGGGTAGTATATGAAGCGTGTTTAGTATATCCCATTTTTGTTTATTTAGGATACCGAAGTTTGTGTAGTATATTGCATTTTTGTTTGTGTGGTATACGAAGCTGGTGTTGTATTTAGAAATTTTGTTTTTGTAGTAAATCGAATTTTACTTAGTGTAGTATACCGAGTTTGTGTATTATTCCGAATTTGTGTTTGTACAGTGTACAGAGTTCGTGTAGTATACGGATTTCGAGCACATCCCGGATTTGTGTTTGGTTTGTTTGCCGAGTTTGTGTCTATGTAGTATGTCGAGTAAGTGTTTGTGCTGTATACTGTTGACATCATTTATGCATCTTTTCGTTGCATCCTCAAGCTCTATACCCATCGCTTCTTTGTCTGCATTCACAAGATGGCAACTGCTTTAGCTTCATTCTAATTGTTTTTGCTATATCTTTCAATATTCAACGCAAAGTAATGTACATAGAATTGTTTTAATGCCATTAGCTCTAATTCTCTGTTTTCAAAGTGAAGCCTGCAGCCTATTTATGTCACAATGAAGTCTGCAGCCTGACTATGTTATAGTGAAGTATATTTACTTTCTGTTCACATTGTTAATAGTTTTCTTTAGCATACAAATATAGTATAATTTTGTGTTTCTGTATGTTTATTTCATAAACTCTTTGTCAACAGTGTTACTTCTATTTCAGACATTCGTCGACACTAAAGTACAATCAACTTTCAGTTAACCTTTATTTCAGACATTGGTCATCAGTTACCTCTATTTCAGACATTAGAGAACACTACAGTGCATATAATAAACTTGTTGTTTACATCTATTTCAGATATTAGTCGACACTAAAGTACATACAATCAGCTTTCAGTTAACCTTTATTTCAGACATTGCCCATCACTAAAGTAGATATAATTAACTTTCGGTTTATACGTGTTTCAAGCATTACCTACGACTGAAGGACAAAATATTATACGCTGTCAATCCTTTAAATACCAGACATCTTATTTGAGCGTGTCTCTAACCTAATCGCTCCTTACTTCACCGTCCCCCCGCCCACGATGATCGGAGCTCTTAAAATTAAAAACACATTTCACAAATGATTTCTATCTCTAATTGTCGTTAGACAGGGATTATGTTTGCTGTAAATAGAACGGAACTTCCAGACCGTGCAGCTTAACTATTGCTATCCTGATTACACTTTAACGGTTGATCTCATTTCTTTTGAACTTTGGTATTAAAAATATAAAAGCGTTTCATATTTTCTTTGTTTATTGATTGGTTGGTTGTTTGTTTTGTTGTTTGGCAGGTTGTTTGGCTGTTGAATAGCCTCGAAAGCTGAGTTTTAACTCTTAAGTCCGAAGCATTGGTGTTTAGTTACATATCTTTTACAGGACGTCGCAGTCAACCCTCTCATTATTTTAGCTGTTTGTGATTTCGTGCTAAGTTAACGTTCAGTAGTCTGCCATAGTTTTCTGAACCACCAACAAGCATACCAATGTATAAAAACCAGCGCAAGGGGGTCAGCTTCAAAATCGTCCGCAGCTGTGTTTCGAACGCGGTATGCGAGATTGCGAATTGCGTTCGTTAGCCCTTGGCCACAACGCCGACATTGGTCGTTAGGTCGTCTGAAGCTTGAACACAGCTTGTATTAGTCGGAGTGAGGCTGGCATGGACACTTGTATTTCCAGTCAGTACAGAATTATCCACACGTGGCCCGTGTTACAGGATCCTGCTTCCCTTTCCCAAGTTTAAACACAACGGGGGATGTTATGATGCAGCCAGGTCATGATTCAGAACATTCAGTACTGGCTGGGATTAGGTCTATGTTAATAATGCTTTCTCTACAGATTTTTAAGTAGGCCGTCTTGCGTTGGTTTCCATACAACGGTATGAGTGCCGGAGGTTCAGAAAACAATGGCAAACTACTGAACGTCAAGAAATCACAATCAGGCAAAATATTCTGGGGTTGACTGCAACGTCCTGTAAAGGATATACAGCTAACTTTTAACTACATGTTTTAAGTGTATTTCAATATCGTCAATCAACTTTAGAAACAGCGACGTTCGTTTGCTTAAGTCTCTCTCTCTCTCTCTCTCTCTCTACCTCCCTCTCTCTGTCTCTCTGTCTCTGTCTCTCTGTCTCTCTCTCTCTCTCTCTGTAGTTTATTTGGTTTCTAAAGCACAATATAAACGCTCACTCACATATTTCCGTAAGTGCCCAGACCCCCCCCCCCCCCCCCCCCAAGAGATCACACATTTAGAATAATAGTGCACCAACTCCGTAGGACCAGCGAGTTTCCTAAAATGTGGATATTACAACTATAGATATTATATTGTGAATGGATTTTGTGATTTTGTATATTCAACCTAGGCAGATACCTGTTTGGTCTACTTTTTTCTTATTTCAAATGGCGAGGGGTTGTGTGGACGTGTGCACCACGGTCCATCCCAGTCTTAATGCCGCATCCTCGAAGACAAATTCCATCCACACCATCAAGATTAGGGTTTCATTCTCTGTCCACGATATTCTCAATATTCTTCTAACTAACCACTTATTTACGATGTCTTCATTATTTCTTTACTCATTCTCCAGCAATAATATTTGTGGCTAGACTATAAGCTTTTGAGACCCCCAAGCTCACAAAAATCGCTGGTATCTCTACACATATAACTAACACAGAATATACAAAATAATAATCTTAAAATAAAATTTTATTTTTCAAAATGAAAGTAAACTTTAAAAACGACAATTAAGTTTATTTGTTACATATTGCTGCTTCGCTTATAAAATTTCATTAGCACTGCGTTGTTTGCAAGCGGGATGTATTTATTGTGGGAGCCGCTTTTTCTGAAACTGAATTTAGTAGCATGATTGGAAGTGTGCATATTAAGGTTATTATGGGTGGCGGGATAGGGGTATCCCCTATCAAAGGAGTGGTAAGCTGCCTCCTTCCCTCCGCTAGCCTATGGGACACCCTTGGGCAAGGTGGAGTACCCGTTTAGCCTCCCGATCAGGATTACGTGAAGCCATGGGTGCAGGTGGTGGATGAAGTTGAAGAGCAGCCGACAGATAGTTGTAGGTTATGGTCTCCAGCATCACGACGGTAGGTAGAGGATCTCCTTTTTTGGGAGACAATGGCTACGGTCATCGACCAGTATGGTCACTGCTAGGAAGGAAAGCAATGGCAAACTACCTTCTTTACAGATGCCAAGAATATGTACTAGTCTTATCGATAATCAGAGAAACGGCGTAAATGGGTGCTCCATAGGAGCAGCCTCGCCCGGTAGGGGTAGTCATGTGCACCAAGAGACTCCAGAACGTCATCAGGCGACTGGGTGCAAAAGAATATCAATATTGAAATTAGGAACTTGGAATGTAAGAACTATGAGTGGGGATGGGAAATTTGATAACATTATGAATGAAATGAGAAGATTAAATATTAACATGTTAGGTGTATGTGAGACCAGATGGACAGGAATGGGCACTTTGGCATCTGAGGAATATATAATAATCTATTCTGGTGGAGAGAAACAACAGCGAGGAGTAGCAATTATAATGGATACAGAGAGAGCAAAATCGATCAAAGGATATTGGACTGTATGAGACAGAGTGTTACTGGTGAAGTTGAGTGGAAGACCTTCTGATGTCAACGTCATACAAGTTTATGCACCAACAGCAGACAGTAGTGATGACAGCATCGGTGAATTTTATAGTGATTTAGAGAAAGCTTTCAAGAAATGCAAAACTTCTGAAGTAATTATCATAATGGGTGACTTGAATGCTAAAGTTGGAAATCAACAGGACGGATGCATAGTAGGCAAGTATGGACTAGGGGAACAGAATGAAAGAGGTTGCAGACTAGTACAGTGGGCAAAAGAGCAAGATTTGATTATTGGAAACACCTGGTTTCAATAGCACCCAAGGAGATTATGGACATGGAGGAGTCCTGATCATAAGATTAGAAATCAGATTGATTACATCCTCATCAACAGAAGATTTCTAAATGCCTAAAAGTCGCAAAAACTATACCAAGCGCAGACTGCTACAGCGACCATAGATTAATCTTAAGCAATTTACATATAAAGTTAAAGAAAGTCAAATATTCACCAAGAAACACACAATTTGCTCTACAAGCAATGAAGAGTGAGGAAATAAAAGATAAATTCAACGTAGAGGTAAAAACAAATTCGATGCATTGTCCGATATGGAAATATTATTTCAAGACGTCAGTGACCAATGGAAAATGTTAAAGAAATCAGTCAACCAAGCTGCAGAAACAACCATCCCAAAAATAAAGATAATAGGACGGAAGAAACGGATGACATCTTAAAACTCATGGAAGTAAGAAGAAATAACAAAAATAACAACGAAAAATATGAAGAGATTCTTAGGAAAATTAGTAAGCTATGTAAAGAGGCAAAAGAAACATGGCTTGAAGAAAATTGCAAGGAAATTGAACACCAACACAACACCCGGAATACCAAATTAATGCACAAAAGAATTAATGGCATCACTACCAAAAGTACACACACACACATCAACGGGTTGCCTAACAACCAAAGATGGCAAAATCAGAATAGAAAAAGATCAGATTTTACATGCGTGGTCAGATTATGTGAAAGATCTTTATGATGATACTAGAGAAGAACAATATGACCATCGGAATAATAATGAAGGACCATCAATTTTGAAGATAGAAGTTCAGAATGCTCTAAACCATATGAAAACTGGCAAGACCCCGGGTACAGATAACATCACAGTAGAAATGATCAATGCCTTAGAAGAATATGGAATAGACCAAGTCACCAGACTGCTGAACGCAATATACGATACTGGAGATATACCTCCTGAATTATGTAATTCTATATTTATTGCAATCCCGAAGAAATCAGGAGCCATGGAATGCGATCAACATAGAACAATTAGTATAATGAGCGTCATCACGAAGATTCTGCTGAGAATTATCATGCAAAGAGTTAGGAAGAAAATACAACCCGAAATAGGAGAAGAACAATGTGGGTTTGTAGAAGGCAAGGGCACAGTAAATGCTGTGTATATACTGAGAACAGTAATTGAGCTTTCTATAGAAGTAAACAAAGATCTATATCTTTGCTTTATTGACTACACAAAGGCTTTCGATAAAGTGAGACATGTCGACATGATAAGGATGCTTGAAGATCTACAAATTGATGGAAAATACCTTAGACTTGTAAAAAACATATATTGGAAACAACAAGCTGCCATCAGAATTGATAACGATGTAGGTCAATATCAGCCTATTAAAAGAGGTGTGAGACAGGGATGTGTAATGTCTCCAGATCTTTTTTCCCTGTACAGTGAAAATATATTCAGAAATATAATAGATATGGAAGGAATCAACATTGGGGGTAGATACATCAATAACATTAGATATGCAGATGATACAGTCTTGATTGCAGATAATGAACAGGACCTGCAAAATTTAGTAGATGCGGTTGTTGCACACAGTGAACAACTAGGGTTAGAACTGAATATTAAGAAGACACAGATTATGGTCGTCACTGGGAAGAAGGAAATACCACAATGTGATATACGAGTAGATGGGCATATTCTTAAACAAGTGAATCGATACTATTATCTCGGCACAGTCATAACATCTGATGGGAGATGCCTTGAAGAGATTAGAACAAGAATTGCCATTGCGAATGTAGCCTTTTGCAAGATGAAAAACATACTGACCAATAAAAAGATATCAATTGAAACGAGAAAAAGAGTGATGACGTGCTACATAGAACCTGTGCTTTTGTATGGATGTGAAGCGTGGACAATAAGCAGTCAAGCTGAAAAACAGCTGATGGCTGTGGATATGTGGTTTTTGAGGAAAATGCAAAGAATAGTTGAGACAG
Source organism: Cepaea nemoralis (assembly GCA_014155875.1). Lineage (NCBI taxonomy): Eukaryota > Metazoa > Mollusca > Gastropoda > Stylommatophora > Helicidae > Cepaea > Cepaea nemoralis. The sequence continues at coordinate 305,413 of JACEFZ010007168.1, read as the reverse complement.
GAACACGGAGCTGATCGCACAACTCTGGTGATCGAGTGAGATGGCAGAACATGACCGCCCACGCTTACCGGCATGGCACATGATGGATGGATATTAAGGTTCGTCGTAAATAAGGCAATCCGCATTTGCTGTTTTGCCTTCTTTCCTTTGATGCCCCAAGAACGCATTTATTTTTCTTAATTGTAAATCCAACCCTTTTCGTAATCATAAAGAAGAACACCCCACACATAATGTATGGTGTTTACAATATGTTTTAACATCAAAGCTTGCAAGAAAACTGATATGCCTTCACGGCATAAAATGACATTTATAAATGTCAAATGAGTGGAGAGGTGAAAGGTTTTTACAGACACAGTTTGCATCATCGTCAAGCCTTTATTATGCAGCCTCTCCCCCCCCCCCCCCCTTCTCTCTCTCTCTCTCTCTCTCGTCTCTCTCTCTCTCTCTCTCTCTCTCTCTCTCCTCTCTCTCTCTCTCTCATGATCTATCTGTACGTCTATTTCCACTTTCTTCATCATGTGATTACTCCATGTCTTTCTCTCTTTATCTGTATATACGCCTGTTTTCATTATCTTCATAATGTTATAACACATTGTCCAGCATTCAAACAGAGCCGGAAGATTCCCAGAACATGTCCTAGTATCTAGTTTAGACCATGGTTGGTCCGTCTATCTAGCCGAATGTCTTTGTATATATCGACGTATCTACCTTTTTTTTTAATTATCTGTCCAATATTTAGTTTTCTTTAAATGTTGTCAAATTGTATGGGTCTCATTGAGACAATGGTGTGGTAGGAAATGGACAAGCAGTTTGGCTGGTGCCGCATCACTGAGGGGTGGTTGAATGCATGATAAGGTAGGCGTGGTCAATGCACTCTGGGAGAGCGTGAATAATGCAGACAACAGACAGACTATCGTGGTCTAGAGAGAATGCGGCAGCAAGGGGTGGTCAGTGCCGTTCCGTCTGCTTGTACAATGTCTTTGATGTCGTCAATCCATTTTCTTCTTGGACGTCCTCATGGTATCGTCGCAGATAATCTTTGATGTAAGGCCAGTGATGGTAGTTGATAGTGTTGCATTCTAAGGACATGGCCAAATCACTTAATCTTCTGTCTTTCAATAAATGTGGCACAAGGTGTTGTTTCCACTGTCTGTCTGATAACATCATTTCTTATTCGGTCTCGAATTGTTAAGTTGGCAGCTCTCCTCAGGCATCTCATCTCGCAGGTGTTGATTTTGCGAAAATGTGATTTGGATAAAGTCCAAGTCTGAGATTGGTAGCATGGGGTTGGTGTGAATATGCTATTTATTATCTGTCGTTTTGCGGACATGGGTATATTTGGATGTTTCAGTAATGGTGATAGTTGATATGTAAGTGCATTAACTTTTTGACATCTGATTTCGATTTCTCTGTCCAATTTGCATCTTCTGTGATCATACTTCGAAGATATTTGAATTCTTTAACTTAGTTTCAGAGTTGTGCTATTTATCTGTATACTTAGTAGACCAGGTGTTCTGCTATCTTGCATTACTTCGGTTTTGGCTGTGTTTATAATACTCACATTGTATCTGCTGCATGTTGAACTCAGATTATAATATGATTTTGTAGTCTGCCCTTATCGCTGTAAAACAGGCACTGATCGTCTGCAAACAGAAGTTCATTTATTTCCGGTGAATCAGTTGTTTTGTCTAGGGTAAAGAGTTCTAAATTTTCTGAATCTGTTCTGTCAAGTCTTGCTTCTTTGGATATTCTGTCCATGTAGATATTAAATAGCAGAGGAGAGAGCACACATCCCTGTCTCACTTCTGTATTGACTGTGAACATATCTGATATACCTTCTTGTGTTCTTACTGCACTTCGGCTTGAGTGGTACATGGCTATGATGTTTTCTAGCAATTGTCCTTGTATCCCATAGTTTTCAAGGATGGTCCATAATCTGTACCTGTCTACTCTATCGAATACCGTTTCCTGATCTACAAACACAGTATTCTGCTGGTCACTATATTCGATAGTTTTTGCTTTTTTCTCACATATTTGTCTAAGTGTAAATAATGCATCAGTGCAAATTTTACCTTTCCGAAAACCGAATTGTATTAACTGTTGTTCAACTATGGGTCTAGCTCTTTGTTCCAATAGTTTTGCGTACATTTTCCCTATATGGCTCATGAGTGATATACCTTTGTATGTTTCGCACTCTCTCATATTGCCTTTATTTTTCCATATTGGTACTATTATTGCCTGCTGCCAATCATCTGGGGACTTTTATTTCTTCCCATGCTATATTAAATAGTCTTGTTAGCCATTTAACTCCTGTTTTCCCACAGGCCTGATTAGCTTCTGTGGTTATTTCATCTGGACCCGATGATTTGTTTTAGGACTTGTCTGTACAACTGTTTTGACTTCTGCAGGGATGAAATTTGGTTCTTGTTGTCTATGGCGTTTAGGCACAAAAGTGAGGTTTTCTATGTTATGTGTGGGGTTAAGTAGTTCTTGAAAGTATTCTGCCCACCTTGATAGTCTTTGTTGTGGAGTAAATATTGGTATACCTCTTTTGCTGTTTATGATGGTGGTTGAGTTGTAGCATGCATCTCTGTTTCTCATTGAATTGACACGTTTATAAAATTCTCTTGGGTAGTCTTTACTAAGGGTCGCCATCTGTTCACCATATATTCTCCAGGATTCATCTTTAGATGCTCTAATTCCAGCAGCAAATTCCCAAACAAAATTTGCATGGTTGATGTATTGACAACGGCTGGAGGGTGGTATTGACAACGTCTGGAGGGTGGAAGCAACCTTGCATTATTTATGGTACGTTTAAGGTTGAACTGTTCGAACAACAACTTCCATATTTATAAACTAATGTGAGCGGGATACGAGACACCACATACGTTGGTGGCGTGCTACGGATTGTTTTATTTGCGTGCACATTTTATGTGCTTCCCTATGCTCATCAGCATCATGTGTAACGTCGACAGGCGTGGATGGTCACAGCTAGGCATCTCACGCCATCTCCAGTCATGGGTCACATCTGTCTTCTTGTCCCGCTTACACCACGTGGTGAAACCATTCACATATTTATCCCTTTGATTTTTTTGCTTCACGTTTGTTAGATGTCACTACATCTCCCAGTTTCTGTTTCTTCACGCTACAATAGTTAAAACAGTTTCGTTAATTTGCTTTGTACCTGGTCGCACTCATTGCATTAGAATAGGTGCATAAGTGCTCCAGTCGCCTCCCATATATTATGGAAAGATGTTCACAACACACCACAATGTACGAATTCCATAGACCAACAAGGATCGTCATGTCCATATACCGAGACCACACTCAGTAGAAGTATTCATCCTGTGGGCGTTTCATACCGAGACCACACTTAGTAGAAGTATTCATCCTGTGGGCTGGTTTTCAGATTCTTAAGTTTAAAACGCCCAGAGACCTATTGCGACGACTATTTCCTATTTTAAGTAGGGTTGTTTTTATACTACGGTATGACTGCCGGTCGTTCAGAAAGTAATGGCAAACTACTGATCGTAAACATGCCAAGAAATCACAAACAGACAACAAATGCTGGGTTGACTGCGACGTCCTCTAAAGGATATTCAACTAACTATTTACCTTCTTCTATTGATACGCGGCCGGTCTCCCTGGTTAAGGTGTTACACGACTTTCTCCGTAATCCCGTATACTCTCGTGAGTAACGTATTGTGCGTGAGAACTGGTAGCGGTTCTCTCCGCGTCGGTAACTTACGGGTATGTGACCCGGTCGCTCAGAAAGCAATGGCAAACTACTGAGTGTAATCTTGTCAAGAAATCAACAATCAGCTAAACGATGCTGATGTTGACAGCGATGTCCTGTAAAGGATATGCGAACAGAAAACAAAAATTGATAAGCGTCATCAACTTTATTTTACTTATCCATATTGTGGGATGTGGATTTTAATTCCTAAGAATATTTCGTTAAAATGTCTAGGGGGTATTATTGATTCTCTGGTCACTGGTTAGAATGCAGGGTGATCAGGGATATTTACCACGAATCCCAGGAGAAAAGAGTTCAATCCTTGAAACAATGGCATCTGTGTGTAGGTTTCCCTTCCCACTTCATCACCCTTTAAATTTACTATAGTGCTAGAAGGATATTGATTGCTCACAACATATAAACAACCACTGTTGGACACCACATTTACTTGATGTACACAACACTTTTGGACAAACAGTTCAGGTATTAACTCAAGATCTGCAGTTACATATATATGTGTAATAAACACTATGCATTTTCAGACAGGCATGGGATTCATTGCATTATTACAATATAGTACCCAGTGACCCCCAAAAAAAACAAGGTTATTACAAACAACACAACAACCACAAATTGGGTCTACTTTCATTTTCCCTCATGATTAAGGCAAATAATGATCTAATTAAATAGAACCCAACATAACATTTATTTCTGACACCTTTCACCATTCTCTCATTTAAAAAATAATGAGTTGGTGTCAAAATACTATACCATATATATACCATTGGAAAAAAACTACTGACCTGTTACCTTCAGAAAAAAACCAACACATAAACAGCATTTTGTATTACTAATTAAACTAATTAATAGAGTCATTTATCTCCTGGTGTGCGGTTAAGAGTTCATCTTTGCTGTAGATTAGATCCTTTTCCCATTATCTGGGTACCGAATTAATGCACTCAGTTATGTTCCTAATATTTATCCACTGGTAATTGGCTGGTGACTATTTTATACTCCATAATCCAGGAATTGAAAAATCACACACCATATATCCCCTCCGTTTGGGGCTAGAATCACGAATATTCTGTTGCCTTAGGCTCGATGCCCTTTTTGTGAAATTTGGTGCCTCCGGTTGGTCATACTTCAGGATTTCCACTTAAGCTTTGCAGAAGGTAATTCCCTTTATCATCAGGTCTGATGAAAAGTTGACGTCCATTCAGCTTCTCGGCTTCTAATATCCGACTACCAAATTGGCTTACACAAAGGTTTCACCCACCTAGTCGCGAGTCTATAACCCATGGCATTTAGGCTGACATTGGACCGGCAAGGAATTAGTCGTTGTTATCTAGTCCAGTGTAGAACTTTAATTGACTGAGAGGCATCTCATGGTAGTATCTGTGACTAGGGCCACAATTGATCTATACCTACATATATCCACAGATGAATAAATCCAGCACAGTAACAGGTTTGCAAACAATTGGATGATTCCTCTTGTTGCTGATGTAGAGGCATTTAGTTGCTTTCATATGATCTTTTATCTGATGGTGTTCAGGGTTTGGAACCTTGAGGTAATCTGGTTTCGTAGTTATGTTTCAGATGATATTAAGTTTGTACCTTGGTTATATTGGCTTATGTGGTTCAGTGTCTTCTCCCATTTTGAGTTGGTGTTCATAGCTA
>JACEFZ010007168.1:275000-295000 GCA_014155875.1 Cepaea nemoralis | reverse complement strand
CTATAGCACAACAATGAAAGAAATATTATTCAACATTGACCTTTTCAGCGATTCAGACTGTTGCCTTCTGACCCAGCAAATCTCGATCTTCCTTAGAATCGCTGAGAAAACAAGCATAAAAGAACTTTTGTCTTTATGGCCAGACATTGGCTTCTTTCGTGAGGAAAATACTCTGCCGTGACACCCCTGGTTATACAGCTCGTATTCACGACAAGATTGATTATGGTAATTTGGATCTCAATTTTAAGATTGCCTTATTTCTGAAAATTCCACCACATCAACGCCCAGATGACCAGAAACGCCTTGTAGATATACACGATCTAAACATTTTGCTTAATCCGGACACGTAGAGTGTTATGTAATTGAGCCACTCTACGTCAAATTTGGGACAATTGGGCGTTTTTGAGGCTCTAATGTGGCACACGATAGTTTAAGAGTTAACGTTTTAACATGCCGACAGATAAACGGGATCCATAAAAGCACACACTTGAAGATGTGCATGTAGCAGCACGTCTAGGAAAATTCTATACGCCGATAGCCCACTGGAACATAGAACGTTTCCGGCATGATTATTGTGAATAGTTATTTACGACGTCGGCTATGTAGACAATCTTTACAGATAAGTGGGCTTTCGTGTGTCTGGGATAAAAAGTACAGCAGACAGTGTGGAAAGTGCATGTGAACCCCCAACCCATCTTCTTCTTCTTCTTCTTCTTCTTCTTCTTCTTCTTCTTCTTCTTCTTCTTCTTCTTCTTCTTCTTCTTCTTCTTAAGTCTTTTTGACCATAGGCTTTCGCTTTCAAACGCCTAGCAATTTGGCTATCTCCTTCAGCTCCCTTCATGTCCTCCCTGTCGTATTCATATGTCCCTACTTTTCGTCTTCATGTGCTTCTAGATCTTCCTCTATTTTGCTTGCCCAGTGGGTTCCCGAGATGGGACTTTCTGATATATCAGTATAGTGCGTTAACAAATGTTTGCCCCGTATAAAAATTTATAGCCCAGTAACCTACTGAGGTAAAATTATGAGATTGATTGATTGATTGATTGATCTAGGAACCGACATCACAGCATTCGGGACATTCCCATAAGCGCCCCGTCCCCATCCTCAGCAACCAGCGAAGAGTTCCAACACTAATAGTTCCAGTAGCAATCTGATTATATGTCCGTCTCGCCTTTCCTCTGAGCGTCGAGCGTCGGCCAGATCCCCTCGTCACTCCTCGCTGCCTCATTCTAACCAGACTATGGTGATCCATTTGCTCCTCCGAGGTGTACACGTGCTCCCACAAGGCCGCAACCACATCTGCTTTGTCATGCATCAATACTCCACCAAGTTCTGCCGAGCCAGCCAATCTGTCCGACTGTTCATTCCCCAGCATACCGGCATGCCCCGGAGAAAAGATCCAGGTGATGCTTGCTACCCGTGACCTCCGAAGCGAAGCAAGCCACTCTGCACATGAGATTTAGCATATAACCTTATCATTATATAATCCATCCCCCCACTCCAAAAAAAAAAAAATAAATGTATTCTAGAGATTGTACAGCAGATCTAGATGTATTTTTACATGCGGTAACCAATTTTCGAGACAGAGATGAGGTACATATTATGACATGTATTACATCTTCACATGGACACATCAGTGTTCAGTCATGAATAGTCACTGTAGTGCAGGGGAATTTACTTATGAGAAGCAAGTCACATGGTGGAATGGAAGTATCGGAGGTGACGTCAATAATTACAGTAAAACAAGTTTGTTGGCGTGAATTCTATACATTTTCACCAAAACACTAAAAAAAAAAAAAAAAATCGCCGCTCTCCATCATTTCAGTTGCCTTTGGACCTATCAAAGACATTTCTTGAGTGGGAGTAAATATAAGACGGCAGGAAAAATTTCATAACGATGCAATATATACTTTTCAAAAACACCGAACTTGAATGTGGACAAACATTGGTGAACGCTCTATAACACGTTTTCTCAATAGGTGTCATACCCAGCCCCAGAGTCTTTTCCTCACCCCTTTATTTGCTGGAATCTGTTTAGTTCTCTGCATTCATGATGCTTTCATACCATATCAGACCTTTCCTTCTGCTACAGCAACAGGTAATGCATGTTTATTGTTTGTTGTTTGTTGTTTAATTACCATTGTTTAAGTCGTCATCCACGTTTCTGAACTCTTCGCTGGTTGTTTAAGATGAGGACGGAGAATGATCCGAGTGCTGTGCTGTGGTTCTTAACTCAACCCAACTCACGTTTCTAATTTATGTAAAAGTAGTGATTTAAGATTATGAGTTAAATAGTCCTTGTTTGATATTTGGATTTTCTAATTTACACCACTTTATACCGGGGACAAATAAAAGGCAAGAGCCTAGGACATTTATGGAAGTCACACAAAAACATGGAAGCTATAGTAGCTAGACACTCGTCTGTGGGCCCTGAGGTCACGGGTTCGAAACCGCATCAGGGAGGAATTTTTAAAATTGACAAGAGATGGAGAAACTATTTAGCGGGCCGTGATAAGAGCGACGTTCTCGTACAGACTTGTTACAGGGAGTGGTGAGTTGATGATGTCATGGACTGTGTAGAAAACTGACGCCAGGTACGGTGCTGTGACATGCTGTAGTGAGTTAAGGCTGGTATGGACTATGCAGAAAACAGACGTCAGGTACGGACTTGTGATAAAGTGTGGTGAATTGAGGCTGGCATGGACAGTGTAGAAAACAGCCGCCAGGTACTGAGCTGTGACATGGTATGGTGATTTGAGGCTGGCATGAACAGTGTAGAATACAGACGCCAGTTACGGACTTGTGATAAAGTGTGGTGAGTTGAGTCTGACATGGACTGTGTAGAATACAGACGCCAGGAACGGACCTGTGACATGGTATGGTGAGTTGAGGGTTTCGTGGACTGTAGAAAACAGACGCATGGTACGAAACTTGCTGTGGATCTATGTCAAGTGAGGAGTCCGGAGTGTTTCAACTCCATCTTGATCCCGGGTAGTGTATTGGTTGCCAAGTGTTATCATATAAGGGCAACAATCTAAGATGACCGGTGTGCACACTGCATGTTAAAAGTCACTTATATTCAGTTATATAATACATGCGGTGTGGCGTTGGTGACCATGTCCCTCCACATCCCTCTGTCTCGTGTTCTGCTAGTCATTTCTGATACTGATGTTCCTCTATGTTATGATGTCAGACTGTCTTATATCTTCTCTCTTGGTCTCCCTCTCCTTCCCTCCTGTTGTGACAACATACTCAGCTTGCCTATTCTCATAAAATACAGGACGTCGAAATCAACCCCATCATTTTGTTTACTATTTGTGATTCCTGGACAAGTTTATGTTCAGTAGTTTTCCATTGCTTTCTGAAATATCTGCACACATTGTATAAACACCAACGCAAGGCGGTGTGCTGCCAAATTGTCCGTAGCTGTGCTTTGAACGCGGTATACGTGATTACGAATTGCGTAACTTTGCCACAAAACCGGTGTGTGTGTGTGTATATATATATATATATATATATATATTGGTTTTTATGAAAGGTATGGGTGCCGGTTGTTCAGAAAGCAATGGCAAACTACTGAACGTAAACTTGCCCAGGAATCACGAACAGCCAAAATATGAGGGAGTTGACTGCTACGTCCTGTAAAGAATATGCAACAGCTTGACCGGTGTAGACAATGAACCCATTATCCTATAAGGCTTAAAAAGTGGCGCAACAAATAATAAAATAAACAAAACTGGCTTTAAAAACAACAGAAGACAGAGAAGGTTGGTAGGTCATGATCACCGATGTCTGCCTTAGCCCAGGCACCTAAAGAGGTAGACGAAGAAGAAAGGCTGAAGAATACAGCAATGTAAGAAAGCTTCTATTTGCAATGTTTTGCTTTGATAAACTGTTATTATGTGTGGTGTGAAATGTTCTGAGAGCCCAGGGATGTCCTACTTGGCGTGAAACGTCCCATATGCAGTGAAGCGTCTCGTGAGTCCTAAAACTTCAATGTGCCGTGAAAGGTCCCATGGCTTCTTAAACGTCCCAATTGCCGTCAAACATGCCGTGAGTCCTAAAGCGTTCCATGTGTTGTGAATGGCCACGTGAGTCCTGAAATGTTCCGTGTGCTCGAAAACGTCACATACGCTGTGAAACGCGCCACGTGCTGTGTAACGTCACACGCGCTGTGAAAGGTTCCATGCGCAGCAAACGTCCCATTTGGTATAACATGTCCTGTAGGAACCTGATCCATGTGATTCTAGGAAGGATGTTAAGTATAAAGTAATAACTTCCCCAGACTGTAGGAGCTGATGTAACAATAAAATGGACAATGTACCTATAAGTTCGCCGGGCTCTGTGACGAACGTTGTTGCGTTCGTAATGTCGCTTAACCGCGTTCGAAACACAGCGGTGACCGATTTGGCAGCAGACCGTATCGCGCTGACTTTAACGTGTTGGTATAGGAGCCGGTTGTTCGGAAAGCAATGGAAAACATTTTCTCTTTTTTTTTAAAATTCGCATATCCTTTTACAGGACATCGCTGTCAACAGCAGCATCGTTCAGCTGTCTGTTGATTTCTTGGCAAGATTACGCTCAGTAGTTTGCCATTGCTTTCTGAGCGGCCGGCTAAGTTATCCCGCAAGTCACCAGCGGGGGACGAACCGCTCCCAGTTCTCGCCCGCTACGAGACTCTGCGTGATAAACGGGATTACAGAGAAAGTGGTGTAACTCTCGGCCAGAGAGACCGACAATGGCAAACTACTAAACGTAAAAACTTGCCAAGACAACAACTGCAGTAAAATGCTGCAATGTCCTGTAAAGAATATGCAACTATAAAAAAAACACCTGTGAGTGGTTAACAATCACTCGGTCTCCTTTATTCCCCATGGAATCTCCTGGTGCACATTGTAGGAGCCTAGGGCAATGGCACATACAAAATAATTCCGATCTCGAAGGGCACTCGAATATATCAGCACCTGGTCAGCAGACATGCGAACTAGCCACTGTAATTCAGGAGTTTCCATGTAACAAGTGATTGTTTATATATGTTGTTTGTAACAACATTGTCGAATTGAAATAGAAGAGGAGATTATTTTTAAAATATTTATGTGATTTCTGGAATATACATATCAGCAACAAAATGGCGACTGTGCTTATGGTGTGTACAACCAAAGAGCAACGTGCTGTTGTGCGTTTTTTGTTGGCAAAAGGACTGCCTGCAAAGGACATTCATAAGGAAATGCTTCCTGTTTATGCTGACAAATGTTTGTCCCGTAAAGCAGTGCATTGCTGGGTAAAAAAAATTCTCAAGGACGCTCGAAAATTGTTGATGAAATCCGATCTGGTCGTTCTATTGAGATTGCAACAGAAGCATCCGTGTACCGGGTGGAGGATCCATTTAGCAATGCAAGGTCTACAGTACTAATCCTGCGTATTAATAGAATGTGTATAGTACAGGAGCAGTGAAGAAAAAGTGAGTGTAATTTAAGTTAACGACAGTTAACTGGCAAGTACTAGAAAAACGAGGGAAGCTGCTACCTTTAACAGATAGTGATGATGATTCACGAGAGAGAAGGGAAACTACTCAGAAAGACTGTGTATCACGAGATCAAAACAGCTGAGATCACGAAAATGAAACTGTTGGCCGGGCTAATCAGTTAGGATGATGATCCTGCAATAGGGTGATCACATGGTTCAGCATACAGCATAATGCATGATCGATTGAAATTTAAGAAAGTGTGCTCAAGGTGGGTACCCAGACAATTGAAGGAGGAACATAAAATTAACCGATTTGGCCTGTCCTTGCATCTCTCTGACGATACGAAGATGAAGGAGAAGACATGCTGAACAGGATTGTTCCTGGGGGCGAATCATGGGTGCGTCACTACCAACCCGAATAAAAGCGTGCTTCAATGCAATGGAAACATCCTTCTTCGCCTTGTGTCCAAAAATTCAAGGTTACGCCATCAGCAGAGAATATTATGCTGACAGTGTTCTGGGATTGTCAAGGAGTGCTTTTAACCAATTTCAAGAAGAATGGTGAAAATGTGAATTCTGAATCGTACTGTGAAGTTCTATCGATGCTTCATGATGCAATTCGAAGAAAACGTCCAGGACTGTTGACTAGAGGAGTGTTGCTTCTTCATGACAATGCCATACCACATACGGCTCGATTAACTCAGGAGAAAATTAACCAACTAAGGTGGGAAGTTCTGGAACATCCACATTGCAGCCCCGACTTAGCCCCTAACGATTTCCACCTTTTTGGTCCACTGAAAACCCATCTTGGAAGAAGACATGTCGCGAATGATGCCGAAGTTGAATGTGGAGTGAAAACGTGGTTTAGAAAACAGAGCACGCAGTTCTATGCAGCCGGTTCGGGAGGACTGATAAAACGATGGGATAAATGCATCAGTGTTGGTGGAAATTATGTTGAGAAATATAGGGACAATGTATGTATAAAAGTAAACTGGTTTCAAGTTGTTATCATATTTAGTTATTTTTCTACAGCCATTTGTGACTTACCTATTGACTTCCCCTCGTACATTGAGTTAATCCTTGGACATGTAATAACAGATGATGGAAGAAGTGGAATAGAAATCAAAAAGAGAATAAGAATGGCCAAAAATTCTTTCAACAGCATGAAATCAGTATTAACATCTAGAGAGACTAACAGCGCATTAAAGATGAGAATTGTCAAATGCTACGGATATTCAAAGATATTGTATGGCGTGATAAAGCCACTAGAAAGTTGAATAGATGCCCTGGAGATGTGGATATAGAGAAGAATATGTAGTATTCCATGGAGACAGAAACAATCAAATACAGAGGTTCTAGAAAAACTTGGAATGAAAAGAGAGTTGATGAAAGAAATAAAAAAGAGGCAAGTGAAATATTTCGGCCACGTTAAAAAACATAATACTCTTATAAATACCATACTGGAGGGCAAGGTTGAGGGCAAGCGAGCAAGAGGTAGACAACAATACAAGTAGGAAGATAACATCAAGAGATGGAAGAACATCAATTTGACAGAATGGACAGTCAAGGCGAGAGACAGACAGTATTGGAGATCCATTGCAGCCAACCTTCATTGTGGAGGCAGCACCTGATTGATTGATTGATTGTTTGAGTCAATTCTGATGTACTGAAGCAAACCATCGGAAATTAACAGACGAGTTAGGGACCATTTAGATGTAGTTTTTTATAGAAGAACGATGGAAACATCGTGGACAGATATAAAGACCAATGAAGACATTTTGAAAGAAGTTAACTCATAAAACCCCACAGGACTGGTTACTGGCATCAGAAGCAGATAGTCCACATTCATGAGAAGGGGACAGCTGGATTATGTCGTCACCAAGGACATTTTAAAGGTTATGAGAGACAGGGAGAGAACAAGAGAGTAGACAATGGACAGTTAATACCATGTCATGGAGGAACGTTGGTATCAGAAATAATTCGCAACTCAAGAGACAGGTGGCTGTGGACAAACATGAGCACCAACGACACACGACATGTACTGTCAGAAGAAGAAGATACTGTTACAAGTCAAAATATATTGTCATTGCCATAATGTGTATTGTATTACTTTAGCGCAGCACTGTCCCAGTTTCATGGCATCATTCTTAATAACTTGTATCGTCTACGCTATGACGTCGGCAGTCTGTATTGCTAACCCATAATCTGTCACAAGCTGTATCAGGTGATAAAACAGTCACAAGCAGTTGTTGCTCGAAGTATATACCTACTATGGATTTTAGTGTACCACCGTGGTATTTGAATGGCAAGTACCGATCGAATGCTTATGCAGGGTATCTCAGCTGTCATACCTTTCCATGTTCTCTCTGTTCTAACAAATAATAAGTAGATACGATATCACACAGGGATTATTTTTGGAAGCAAGTAGTCACGTGTGCATAATTAATATCATATTTTGCCTGGAGTGATTTCTCACACACGAGAAATTTCTTGCAACGTGTATTAATTTCTTGCCTTGCAGAGCTAGATATATACAGAGAATATCAGATGAAAATGCAACTTGCACTGTAGGTTTGCAATTGGCTTTCTTTCATGTACAGTTATTGAATATCATTGTGGCTGCGGGGAGCCTTTGTCTGAGGAATTGTGCAAAGATTCAGTTTTCTTTGACGTAAAGAAATGTGACAGGCTTTGCCATCTTAACAGACATTATCAATTTCACCCTACGGGGGGATTGCGAAACGCACTCCTGTCACACTAAAATATTCCCATAGTCTCTCTATGCCGATGTCACATTGCAATTATTCCACGTTTTATCGTCACAAATAGAGAACAAATGTTCATACACTTCTCTGAGCTACATGTTTTGATTTGCGGCTCTTCTTCCTCTTCTTCCTGTTCCTCCTACTCCTCTTTTTCTTCGTCTGCTTTTTGTTCGTCTTTTTCTTCTCCTCCCTCTCTTCCTGCTCCTTCTGCTTTATGTTCACCGTCGTCAGCCTGTTATCTCCACTGTTTTGCTGTGTCCTGAAGCTCTGCCCTTGTTCTCCCAATATTCTTCAATTCTGTCTTTCATTCAATTGTCCATGTGCTTTAGGACCCCCACTATTTAGACTAAGTGTTCCAGACAAGCGAGTGTCTAGTTATACAATCCTCAAGTTTTTCCAGTGAGTGTTTCATCCAGACAAGGGAGTGTCTAGTTATACAATCCTCAAGTTTTCCCAGTGAGTGTTTCATCCAGAAAAGGGAGTGTCTAGTTATACAATCCTCAAGTTTTGCCAGTGAGTGTTCCATCCAACGCCATCGTTTTTACCTTACCTCTTAATTCAATGGAATGTGTTTCATTCTCACCATGAGATCGACATTGGTGATTCTGTTATACCATTTTAGTTCCATTATTCTTCGCAGAAACCAATTAATTAATGTTTCTAGTTTATTAATAATTCCTTTATTCATTCTCCACGTTTTGGTCCATATAGTAGCACCGATTTAACATTGGAGTTACACATTCTAAGCTTGGTACTAAGTTTAATTTCATCTGACTTCCACACATTTCCTACTGACAATGAAAGCTCATCTCTTATACTCTTTTGTAGTGTCTCTGTGGGTTGCCCCATATGTGTGTTTAGTTGCTACATAAATCTGTATGATTTCACATCTTGAAGTGATGAGTCATCAAGGGAGATGGTGTTGTTATTTGCTTAGTTTAATCTCATTGTCTTTATCTTTTCTCTGTAAATAATTTAAACCTAATTGTTCTGACGATCCCTCATATATAATTAAATTGTCTGGCTTCTTATCTCATGTGTAAAAATAGTACAGAACCGTCAGCGAAGTTCAAATCATCAAGTCGCGTTGTCAGGGCCCATAGAATTCCATCACTGGCTTAAGTTATTGTTGTCTTCATTATCCAGTCTATAGACAGTCAGTACAAACAATAATGGTGACAAAAGACACACCTGTCATGCTCCTGCTTTAAATCCAAATGTATCTGTTACTTCATGGTATTTTTTAATACTCCATTTTATATCTTCATAGGTTGCCCTTATTAAGTTTACGATTCTGTGGTAACCTATAGTTTCGCCGCAACTCCCACGGGGATTTCTTGCTATTAAAGGGTTTTTTCATACTCTACAAGTCCATGGTGCTATAAGTGAAGGTCTCTAGGGATCACTGTAAGCTTCTGTGTCTTCTAACTTGTTTGACGTGGCATCTAAATATGGTCTTTTATCTGTCCTTTTTCGCGTATTGGCTACTTTGTTAGTTTCTTGTTATTGTACCTCGGCTTTCACGGTAAGACTGGATTTCAGTTGCCCACATGTGACTAGCCGGGTGTATATATTTAATACCAGTGAAACAATACAATAATTTTGTTTTAAATAATGTACCACATACATTTTGTGCATTCATGTTTATATACAATAACTACACCAGACTAACATAAGCCGC
This sequence comes from Cepaea nemoralis, assembly GCA_014155875.1. Classification (NCBI taxonomy): domain Eukaryota; kingdom Metazoa; phylum Mollusca; class Gastropoda; order Stylommatophora; family Helicidae; genus Cepaea; species Cepaea nemoralis. Next base: position 285,088 of record JACEFZ010007168.1, on the reverse strand, counting down.
AAGTTTCCATGGCTGTTCCTTTATACCAGTTGTAACGTCGACATCAACACTCTGTTACATTGTGTTGTTGTTATCATATCTGCAGTCTTTCCCATTATCTCTCTTAACCCAGTTATTTCCAATTCCTACTATTAGTATTGTGTTAGTGTTGTTTCTAATTCATCCACACTCCCATATTAGCGCAAGGGGTCAATCAAGCGCATCCTTTTATTTCAAACAAACAAACAAACAAACAAACAACCAAATAAACAAACAACAACAACAACAACAACTAAAGGACACATTTTCATGCCTTAAGGAGCACTGGGCAAATAGTATCAGACCCATAATTCTATAGATCAACCAGTACTCGGTAGGTGATGGGCAAATAGACCCATACTTCTATAGATCAACCAGTACTCGGTAGGTGATGGGCAAATAGACCCATACTTCTATAGATCAACCAGTACTCGGTAGGTGATGGGCAAATAGACCCATACTTCTATAGATCAACCAGTACTCGGTAGGTGATGGGCAAATAGACCCATACTTCTATAGATCAACCAGTACTCGGTAGGTGATGGGCAAATAGACCCATACTTCTATAGATCAACCAGTACTCGGTAGGTGATGGGTAAATAGTGTCAGACCCATACTTCTATAGATCAACCAGTACTCGGTAGGTGATGGGTAAATAGACCCATACTTCTATAGATCAACCAGTACTCGGTAGGTGATGGGCAAATAGACCCATACTTCTATAGATCAACCAGTACTCGGTAGGTGATGGGCAAATAGTGTCAGACCCATACTTCTATAGATCAACCAGTACTCGGTAGGTGATGGGTAAATAGACCCATACTTCTATAGATCAACCAGTACTCGGTAGGTGATGTGGTCAATATTATGCCGGCTACTTTTAATTCCCACAATATTTCATGCCACCCATTTTAGACCGTGTCGACCTGGATGTCTAGACCAACACGACCTTAGATATTCCTAAATTATGCACCTGAAGAAACTTAGCAATTTAATAATACAGTTTAGTTTTTTTTTAGTTTAGTTTATGGATCAACATCACGGCACACGGGTGCAACCCATAAGTTCTCCGTTCTCCTCCTAACTCAAACCTGAGTCTGGAGAAACTCAGCTCAGTGCACGAACTCCGTAGCACCGGCGAGGATCCTGAAATACTTTGGGTAGATTTTTAACTCGAAATTTTGCCCGGGCAGCGCCGTTAGGCTACTCTTTTTCGATTTCCAACTGCTAAGGGATATTTTACGTGTGCAACAATACACACGGGCTTCCGATCTCACTACCCAGAGACCAGGGGAAATTACTGGAAGTCCCGTTGGATTTTTTGAATAAATCCTGGTCCTCACCGGGGCCTGAACCCGGGACCTCCAGCACTCGAGGCGGACACCATACCTCGAGACCAGCAGCCTCCGTATTAATAATACAATCCATACATAACACATATAATTAACAAGAAAATTCATTTCTAGCTAGTGTATGGTAGAATAAATCCCATGCCACATAGGCATACTTAGTATTAGATCTATTACACGTTTGAAGGTATGGATGCACCGCGGAATAGATGACCAGTCTTTCCCTCTCGCTGCTAACAACGATAGTTGGTTTTGAACCCTTGTCCGATCTTGTTCGTGTCATTGTCAGAATAATGTCCTAACCGTTGTACTAAAATCCCCCCCCCCCCTCTTGCATGAGTCATTAGTTATGAGCTAAGAACCGACATCACTGCACTCAGGACATTCCCACACGCTCAGTCCCCACGTTCAACAGCAAGCGAAGAGTCACACTGCTAATCATTCAAACCACCATCCTATTGAAAATTCTATTGGTCTTCCATCTCAGTTTTGATATATTAAAGATCCCTGCTTAAAAGCACGGGAAACTTAAATTAAACCACAACGAACGTTTCAATTAGGTCAATTAGTGATTGAAGGGAGAACAATTAAAACTATTACATATTAACTATAAACATTCTCTAATTGGTGCCCACGCAAAATATAAGTAATGAAATGGTATGACAAATTAACCAATATGGATCTAATGGGGATAATATGACACACTAATGAACTGGAGCTGAAGAAAATGCACTGGCGCAGGATAGGCCATTTGTTGAGAAAAATGGAGAATGGTAAAACTAGATAGCTTGTGTCTGGAATCTACAGGACAAAAGTAATAAAGGAAGACTTAAAAGTTTACGGAGAAGAGGAGAAGAAATAGAACTAAACACTATGGGAAGGACAGAGAGAGTGCTGCTAGGGACGTTTACAGATAGGGGAGCTTAGGGTGAGGTGGTTGCGGGCCTAAGATGGGGGAGCTTAGGGTGAGTTGGTTGAGAGCCTAAGATAGGGGAGCTTAGGTTGAGTTGGTTGAGAGCCTAAGATAGGGGAGCTTAGGGTGAGGTGATTGCGGGCCTAAGATGGGGGGAGCTTAGGGTCAGTTGGTTGAGAGCTTAAGATAGGGGAGCTTAGGTTGAGTTGTTTGAGAGCCTAAGATAGGGGAGCTTAGGGTGAGTTGGTTGAGGGCCTAAGATAGGGGAGCTTAGGGTGAGTTGTTGAGGGCCTAAGATAGGGGAGCTTAGGGTGAGTTTGTTGAGGGCCTAAGATAGGGGAGCTTAGGGTGAGGTGGTTGCGGGCCTAAGATGGGGGGAGGGAGCTTAGGGTGAGTTGGTTGAGAGCCTAAGATAGGGGAGCTTAGGGTGAGTTGGTTGAGAGCCTAAGATAGGGGAGCTTAGGGTGAGTTGGTTGAGAGCCTAAGATAGGGGAGCTTAGGGTGAGGTGGTTGCGGACCTAAGATGGGGGTAGTTTAGGGTGAGTTGGTTGAGGGCCTAAGATAGGGGAGCTTAGGGTGAGTTGGTTGAGGGCCTAAGATAGGAGAGCTTAGGGTGAGTTGGTTGAGGGCCTAAGATAGGGGAGTTTTGGGTGGGGTGGTTGAGGGCCTAAGATAGGGGAGCTTAGGGTGGGGTGATTGAGGGCCTAAGATAGGGGAGCTTAGGGTGGGGCGGTTGAGGGCCTAAGATAGGGGATCGACCGACCTAGTACGATTCAAATTGTGGACGTTAGGTAGTTTTACTAATTAGGAAATAAATTAATGACTATCACTGAACGCATGGTAGTAGACTGGGCGACTAGACTCCTCGGACTAGCGAGACAAACTTTTAAAGAAAACGTGTGTGCATGTTACTCACCAGAACAATCCCTAGACAGATTGAAGTCGAACAGAACCGGTTTAGCATGGCTGGTTTCGCTGACTAGATTTCAGTATTCGAAAACTAAGCTACAAAAGCAAATTGACAGCAATTTGAAATCTGTTATAAACACACATGCGGATCCCCACCTATGCAACGGAGTAGGTGCACTGTAAAGAGTTTCTCCGAGTATTAAATAAATATCGCTTTATATTTCATTATCACTGAATCCCTGAAGGAAACAACGTCATATGACCGGCGGGCGAGGGGGGAGGGGGGGGGGGGGGGGGGTCGCACAATTACTAAAGGCCTTAACAGGTGTGCAACTCTGTCCAGACATGTAAAACCACAACAAGAAAGTAACTAACACAATCAACCAACCAGAAGCCAGGAATCAGAAACACGCAGCCCTATTTACGAAAGACGAAATACAAGATAAACCTTAAAAGCCCCAATTATAGCCAAGTCGATAAATCGAAGGTTGAAAGGGGCTATTCGTATCAAGAAATGAAATTCAAGTTGAAGTTGAATCATCATAATTAGCACGTTCTTTACAGATCGTGGCTCTTATTCCATGCACCCTCATGCCCACGGCTTTTGCAATATCGTGTGTTCATTTTCACGCTGGCCGACCCCTGCCATTTCTTCCATCAACCCTACCTTCCATCACTGTTCTTTCAACGCCGTGGTGGGTGTAATATGGCCACAGTATTTTAGTTTCCAAGATACCACAGTGTTTATGAGCCAGTTTTCTTGGATGTTCAGATCTTGTAGAATTTCAATCAACTTCTTATTTATATATAAGTCACTATCAATGCATGTAAGAAAGAGAGTTCTGAAGTGCCATATATAACCTAATTTGCTGTATGGCAGTGAATCTTGGAACGTAAATAAACAAATTAGGAAGAACTTGGAAGCAAGAGAAATGTAGTTGCAGAGACGAATGTTGCGAATTCCGTGGACTGTCAAAGTAACTAACAACGATTGATTGCAAGAGGCTAATGAAACTAGGACATTCTATAAAACACTAAAAAAGAGACAAACAAATTTCTCTGGTGACGAGAATAGAGGCATTGGAGAACATCGTGATAACTGGAAAAATCGAGGGGAAGAAAGGCAGAGGCAGACCAAGAGAAATGATGCTGGATGGATTGAGACCGTGTCATGGAGAAATATCAGCAGCAGAGTTGATCCAGAAAATCAAAGACCGTGCTATGTGGAGAGTCATGAACTCCTACGCCAGCTGGCATGGTACTGGATGATTATATATATATATATATATTTGTGTGTGTGTGTGTGTGTGTGGCAAGTGTGTGTGTGTGTGTGAGAGAGAGAGAGACAGAGAGAGAGAGAAAGAGAGAGAGAGCAGAGAGAGAGAGAGAGAGAGAGAGAGCAGAGACAGAGAGAGAGAGAGAGAGAGAGAGAGATATCCTCGTATACATATTGGAATTCTTATACAGTGCTACGGAGTTCGTACACCGTTTTCAGAACCTTCTGTTTGCTACATATGAGACTGGACTATCGGAAGGAATTCTATACAAAACCAGTCTACCGCAAATAACGAGACAACCGCCGTCCGCACTGCCACGAATACAATCCGTTCAAGCAAATGATGCGAGCGAACAACCAGCAACTGGCACTGGTATAAGTCTAAGAAAGGAAGGTAATTTATAGACCTAAGCCAGGTCCTAGACGACACGTTCTGAACGGCGTGAGTCATGGCATAAATTACTGAAAAATCATTACCAAGGGTTTAACGAAATAACGAGCTTCCTGTGCAGGGCATTGCCATTGCCCAGGTGGCTTTTGGTTCACTGAGGGGACATATCAGCAAAATAATGTAGCCGGTGTTTGTAATGTTTCACGACACTTTGTATGTAGAACAAATGTGAACAATGAAGTACATTTATTCTACATACAAAGTGTAGTGAGACTTTACAAAAACACGGTATAATATAACCTGACCAGTGCCCATGGCATGTACTGTGATAAGTGTCAAAAGATCAATGTTAAAAAATCCTCCTTGATCGGGGTCGAACACCTGGCGATGGAGCCAGTAGTTAACCGTGCTAGCAACTTCGCCACTGCGACTCACCGGGAAAATAGTGCTAATTTTAAAGAAAAGTATCATCTCGTCCTTGATTTGGCAGGCGTAAATTACAAGTACCTCATTAGTCGGAGTTGGTTCGCCAAATGGCGAGGAACACTAGTAATAGGGAAAGTTAATATACACGCAAAATTCAGCACAGCGCTACAAGAAGCACTTTTAACATCTGCATTGGACTCATCCTTTGTAGAAAAAAAGCACCTTTAAACATCGAACTGAACTAAACTTGTGGGCCTTCTTGTCAACGAAGTGGTTGTGTTTTAATTCTTCTTCTTCTTCTTCTTCTTCTTCTTCTTCTTCTTCTTCTTCTTCTTCTTCTTCTTCTTCTTCTTCTTCTTCTTCTTCTTCTTCCTCTTCTTCTTCTTCTTCCTCTTCTTCTTCTTCTTCTTCAGCGTTCCGAGCCATTGAGGTTCTTTGCTGAAGATACAATCCGTCTCCATTCGTCTCTCTGGTTGACCTTCTCTTGCCAGTCGTTGATTGTAAGTGCTTGTAGGTCTGTATATATATTATTTCTCCACCGTCTTCTTGGTCTACCTCGGGGTCTACGGTCATTTATTTCCTGAGTGTAAGCGAGTTTTATTTTCCTATTGTCTTCCATTCTTTGTATATGCCCCAGCCATTGTAGTCTATTAGCCTTCACGATACCAGTGATTAGCGGGGACTTAAACAGATCATAAATGTCTTTGTTACTTCTTCTTTTTCACTCTCCACTTTGTTTTAATATTATTTTATATTTTTTTTTTAGATCTGCCTGTGTTGTCCCGTCTCTGATATAGATTTATATAATCGAAACGTTGTTTATTGTGTCTTAGAATACATATTTTTATTTTATTATCTTATCATTATATATTTATTTGGAATGTCTATTTTTTTTTTTTTGGGGGGGGGGGGGGGGGGGTATTTTCCTTATGTGATTTATATCGACCTTTATGGAGTCCGTTGTAAGGTATGTACACTGTGTCTGTGTTTAGTATGTCTCGTCTTTCCGCAGAAGCTACGCATACCTAACTGTTTATATTTTATATAATGTTTCTCAAACTTAATGGGCACCATCTAGAATTGGACGATGTCAGGACACCGTGCCAGCTAATGTAGCTATAGGGCAAGGAATGTGTTTAACAGTCCCACATACCGGGCTTGAATTCCGCTCAGAGCATGCAGACCGTCTTGCGTTGATTGTAACAATTGTATGAGCTCCGGTCGGGCGGAAAGCAATGGCAAAATACTGAACATAAAATTGCCTAGAAAAATCACAAACGACTAACACAATCTGGGCTTGATTGCGATGTCTTGTAAAGGACACGCAGCTAATTTTAACAGGACACCGTAGAGCGCATGCATAATTGTTGTACTTTGTAAACAATCAACATCACATCGCCCGCGCCATTTACTGAACGAGAACATCACAACAGATTTGTCCTAAGTGCAGTGAATGTTGTGAATTCTTTGTACTGCTAAAGTAACTAACAACGATTGCCTGAAAGGGGCTAATGAAACTAGAACATTATATACAACAATAAGAAAGAGACAAACAGCTTTCTTCGGTCATATGATAAGAAGAGAGGCATTGGGGAACATCGTGATAACTGGGAAGATCGGGGGCAATAGAGGCTGAGACAGATTGAATGAAACGATGCTGGATGGATTGAGACGGTAGCATGGAGGAATATGAACAGCGGAGTTGATCCAGACAACCAAAGACCGAGATCTGTGGAGAGTTATAAACGCATACGCCAGGCAGCATGGCACTTGATGATGATGATAATGCAGTGAGGTCATTTCTGCGGCGTGCCTCTTACTCGAACAGACTCGGGTCGATGCTCTGTGTGGTTGGTATGGATTTCTACAAAGTAAGACCAGAAGGGTACACTTCCCCCTGATCCTGTGGTAGTCAAACGGAAGTCTAGTTTTCAAGACTAAGAAGACCTGTGAGTATGCTGAGTACTTTAAAAATCACTCGACAATTGGAAATCGAAAAGAGCAGGCCGAAAAGCCCGCTGTTAGGGATAAATTTCCATTACCCATTTTCTAATATTACGGCCCTTGACATCTAACAGAACATACCTTACCTGACATTTTGAGTAGGGGTCGATACAGGGTTGTGTTTAGAGCAATTGTAAATGTATGCCCTAGGCACTAGTGTCATTAGCTAGTAATTGCTCGTTGTTACTTTAAGGAGGGCTTATATATAGAGAACCAAGTAGTCGGAAGGATTAGAGCCCTCGCTCTTAAACTTCTGGCGCGCTGATGGCAAGGTAGTTGGCTCAAACCCCACACTATCATTTAGTTGGACTTAAACGATGACTTCTCGTGTTGGTTGCAACGGACATGCAGTATATTTTTAGATATGATTTATAATATGATTTAGATATGATTTAGAACGTGTGCATTTTCGCCCACTGGAAAAGGAAGAAACAAATACATAACTTTATGCATGAAGCTGTTAGTCATTGAATGTTACATTGCAGGAAACAATGTCACGACGACTGTTCAGATAAACGAACTGTAGTCAACCATAGCAGCGCCAAGAAAAACTTTGTGATGGTTATTAGCAATATAATACAATATAACATTCAGTCAAAAAAACCTAACCATAAGTGAATATTTACAGAATGTATAATTCTAGTATACACACATGTGGATACTCGCCAGTGCTACGGAGTTTTATACTGCGCTTCTGTGTACTTATGAAAGTAAGTAAATGGCGACAAAGGAGGATTCCGCCTGTGTGTTACCCAGACCCGCAAGGGAAGCAAGGAATAGTAACACTGCCACTCTACCAGGCATAGCGTAAAAGGTGGCTAAGGAATGGTTTTTGAATAGGGCAGTTAAACCTCATCACGTGGAACAATTCAGCCATAAAGTTCAAACAACCAACCATCAAAAGTCACATACAGTTTTTGTTTTTAACAACAAAAAGAATTATTCAGTCAACAGAAGCAATGTGGTCACAAATGAGGAACAGGCAGAGATACTAAAATAAGAATACACGAGGCAAGAGGAGCTTTCATAGCATCAGAAAATGTGTGGAAGTCAAAGGAAGTTAACATTATCATCAAAATTAGAATGTTTAATTCCAATGTTAAATCGATACTACTGTATGGGTTACAGATATGAAGAACAATTAAAAGATTTGTAAATAAACTACAAACGTTCATTAAATGATGCCTGTGCAGAATAGTGGGAATAAAATAGTAAGACAGAATCACCACCGTAGAGCTCGTGGGGGGAACTACACTAATCCCAGTGAACCAAGAAGTGAGGTAAAGATGCTGGCGCTGGATAGAACACACACTGGGGAAATCTTAGGACAGTATAAGTAGACACTCTCTGGAATCCACAAGGCAAGCGAAATAGAGGCAGACCTAACAACACTTAGAGAACTTAGAGAACGAACGAACGAACGAACTAATAAACGAACTTTATTTTAAAAGGGTAACAAATTGGGCACGCAGGCCTGTCTTACATTCGGCCATTTCAATCATTCATCTTTCATTCATCAAATGTGCATGTGCATGTACTTGAGAAGGACAGTCTGCCCTATGCAACAACCATTCATTAGCCGCCTTTTACGCTATGCCTGGTAGAGTGCAGTGTTACTATTCCTCGCTTCCCATGCGGTTCTCGGAGACGAGAATTACAGAGAGCTTGAGAGATGAATAATGTTGGGAGTATAAAGCGGGAGCTACAGGAGATTGCATCAGGTCGGACGGCTTGACATAGTTTGTTTATTCCTCCAGTTGCGAATACAAATCAAAAGAAAAAGGTAATAAGAAAATTGACCCGGGCTCCCACGTCGACCCAGTCAAAAATGAATACCAAGGAATGTCTTGGGAAGTAAAAGCGGTCGATGGATACAGACCACAACACAAACAGAGTTCCGACTGATCTATACAAATATTGATCTAGCACCGTACGCCAAGTGCGCCTTAAGGACACTTGACTACCAATAGTACTACTATTATACTCTTGGTGAGAAAATATTACTATACCCTTGGTCAGAAACAAATAATATGCGCTTGGTGAGAAAATGCTACTATACGCTTGGTAAAAAATTACTACCATACTCATGGTGAGAAAATATTACTATACCCTTGGTGAGAAAATACTACTATACCCTAGGTGTTAAAATACTACTATACCCTAGGTGTTAAAATACTACTATACCCTTGGTGATAAAATACTACTATACCCTTGGTGAGAAAATACTACTATGCTCTCGGTGAGAAAATACTACTATACCCTTAGTGAGAAAATAAATTGCTTGTATATCCTTAACAGGACGTAGCAGTCAATCCCAGCAGTTTTTGGCTGTTTGTGATTTCTTGGCAAGTTTACGTTCCGTAGTTCTCCGTTGCTTTCTAAACGACATGCACTTACACTATTGTATGGACACCAACGCAAGACGGTCTGCTGTCAAATTCCCCCTAGGCTGTGTTTCGGACGCAGTATGCAGGATTGCGAATTGCGTCAGCATCACCTTTGTCACAGAGCCGGACTGAGAAAATAAACTGATAAAATAAACAAATTCACTACGGACGACCTCTCTCTATCACCACCACATCCCGATTTCAACCTCACCTCAGCAGATTCCTTCCCATGTATTTTGTTTTTTATTCTCATTTGGCTGCCTCCCCTATCATGTAATCAGAAACTCCCTCCACTTTTGTGTAACTTCCACTTCAACCCGGACAGATGCCGACAACGAGTACACACGTTACTTGGTAACAACGGCAGAAGACGCTAGCCGGGCACAGCTTGAGATCGGATCACACTATCAAAATG
>JACEFZ010007168.1:185000-270000 GCA_014155875.1 Cepaea nemoralis | reverse complement strand
ATAGGTCCTCAAACAACGCTCGCCGAGTCGTCCTATATTTTGCTGACTTCGGTAATATTCTCTGCCTGCTTCCCCCCCCCCCCCCCCACAACCCCTCCTCCCTCAATTACCCGAACCCCATGTCTATTCTCTCACTCTCTCTCTCTCTCTCTCTCTCTCTCTCTCATTATCATTCTCTCTCTATTTCTCTCTCTCTCACTTTCTCTCTCTCTCTCTCTCTCTCTCTCTCTCTCTCTCTCTCTCTCTCTCTCTCTCTCTCTCTTTCTCTTTCTCTCTCTTTCTCTCTCTCTCTCTATTTCTCTCTCTCACTTTCTCTCTCTCTCTCTCTCTCTCTCTCTCTCTCTCTCTCTCTCTCTCTCTCTCTCTCTCTCACTTTCTCTCTGTGTATTTAGCAATCCTTCTATTCTGATTATCCGGCTCTGTGGCAAAGAGGTTACTAATGTAATTCGCAATAATTCACAGATGCGGGCGATTTTGAAGCTCACGCTCGTGCGTTGATTCCCATATAATGATATGAGTGCCGGTCGTTCAAAAAGCAATGGTAAACTACTGAACGGAATCAAAAACAGCCAAAACATTCTGGAGTTGACTGCTATGTCCTGTAAAGAATATGCAACTAGCTATTGTGATTGCTCTGTGGTTTCCAGAGAAAGGACAATATAGTTATTGTATTAACAAGTTTTCTCAATGTGTGCCCGACTTGCACCAGTGTCTTTTCCTCGCCTCTCCACGACCTGGAATCTGTGTAGTTCTGCTCTGAAGCTCCTCATTATTGATTCTACAGTACCATTTTAGTTTTTTCTTTCGACACTGTGACCAAATGTTTGTTGTTAAAAATTCACTAAATTTTGCAGCTAAAGTTTTCCACACCAACCCTCTTTAGTTGCCACTTACGACTGGTAAATTACAGTTATTATTGTTTGCTTACCTTAAGGTCCCTGGTAGCAGACGGGCGAAAATATTTATCACATAAATTGACAGAAACTAGTTTAGTTTAGTCAATGGATCAACATCATGGCACACAGGTGTAACCCATAAGTGTTCCTTTCTACTCCTAACTCAAGCTTGAGTCCGGAGAATCTCGGCTCATTGCACGAACTCCGTAGCACCGGCGAGGATCCTGAAAATACTTTGGGTAGATTTTTAACTGGAAATTTTGCCCGGGCAGCGACGTTAGGCTACTCTTTTTCGATGTCCAACTGCCAAGGGACTATTTACGTGAGATACAATACACACGGGCTTCCGATCTCACTACCCAGAGACCAGGGGCAATTTTTTTTACTAGAAATCCACATTTAAAAAATCCCGGCCTTCACCGGAGCTTGAACCCGGGACCTCCAGCACTCGAGGCGGACACCATAATTCGAGACCACTCAGCCCACTATGACAGAAACTATATTTTTGTGAACATCTTTGCCAGTTAAATTGCAAGAAATAGCTATAGCTTCAATATGTGTGTGTGTGTGTGTGTGTGTGTGTGTGTGTGTGTGTGTGTGTGTGTGTGTGTGTGTGTGTGTGTGTGTGTGTTGCCAAGAAGCAAATGCATAGCGGCGGGACAAATCAAATGCACACGTGACTAAGTCAATAGATGTTTGTGTATAGATTCTTTGCTTGCTTGCTTGTGTTCGGTGGCTTGAGCTCCAACGCGAAGTCCTGTATGTCGGATGAAGACATCCTGTTGTCCAGCATCAGTGTGATGTCATACAGGACCTGAGGTTTGCGTGAGAATCCGTTGTCCCATGTCTGGCCCATGACTGGTGGTTCCTCGCCGTACAGGCAGACTCTCTCCGACTTCGGAGGAATCGGCGATCCTACTGACTTTAGCCAGGACCCAGAAGGGACCTGTTGCCCAGGACGCTCGACGAGGACGCGTCAATAGGTCTTGGCCAGTATATAACCCGGCCCTGGTACCTCTGCTTTCCTATAGATTCCTTGAATTCATATGTTTATGTCAAATACATTTTGTGGATTAAAAACAGTAACAACAATGGAATTAATATAAGCTGCGAAACTGAAAGTTAAAAAATGTACAGGAAAAGCAAATAAACAAGGAAATTAAGCAAACAAATTCGATTTTAATCAAAGATATATAATTAAATAACTTATTAGGTTATTCTGTGTTTGAAAACAAAAATGTTCATGAAACAAAAACCTGATTTATTTGAAAATTGGGACTCACATTGCAGCAAAAGAATAATTTGACAAATCATTATCATTATCATATGTCGTGTTGATAAGCCTTGGCGATCATAATTCGCCATCTCGCACTGCCTTGGCGATCATAATTCGCCATCTCACACTGCCACGTGTCTCAGATCATTCTGACAAATGAATGTCCGGCGGAAGTAAAAGATTACACAATATTGCTCATGGCAATACCCATGATACGGCAGTCGTTGAATGAAGGTCCGTTAAAATGGTTGGCTAGCGGCACAGAGGTTAATCAAGGAACACATTCGTTGCCCAGACACGTAGAGATCTGCCAGGGAGGTATGCATTGCGGAAGCTAACAGCAGCACATAGGCAGAGACAGACAGACAGACAGACCGATTGACATCATAGTAGTGCTATTATCATTATTCAGTGTGAACACCGGTGTAAGAGTTGAACTACTCGATGATTAGTTTAGTGGAGTTTAGTCAATGGATCAACATCACGGCACACGGGTGTAACCCATGAGTGCTCCGTTCTCGTCTTAACTCAAACCTGAGTCTGGAGAAATTCAGCTCAGTGCACGAACTCCGTAGCATCGACGAGGATCCTGAAATACTTTGAGTAGATTTTTAACTCGAAATTTTGCCCGGGCAGCGCTGTTAGGCCACTCTTTTTCAATTTCCAACTGCCAAGGGATTTGTTACGTGCGCATCAATACACATGGGCGTCCGATCTCACTACCCAGATGAACAGGGGAAATTTTATTACTAGAAGTCCACGTGAAATAAATTCTGGTCCTCACCGGGGCTTGAACCTGGAACCTCCAGCACTCGAGGCGGACCATATCTCGAGACCACGCAGCCCCCGAACTACTCAATGATGATACACTTCAGACGAATTGATGTGGCACGATCATTTCAGGTTTTTATCCCATATCCCTTACAGGATGTTGCAGTCAACATCAGCATTTTCCAGCTGCTGTTGATGTCCTAGGTAAGATTACCTCAATAGTTTGCCATTGCTTTCTGAGCGACCGGCTCACATACCCCTAAGTTACCAACGCGGCGAGAATCGCTACCTATTCTCGCGCAGGTTACGTTATTCACGAGAATATACGGGATTACGGAGATAGACTTGAACCTCTAGTCCAGGGAGACCGACATTTCAGATACTACTTTAAAATACCAAGAAACCTCTGCTGTCTAGTGTCTAGTGTACTCACTAATTGGTCTGGTTGCTCTAGGTTGGTCACAGATGAAGAAAGGTGCAGAGATATGAAGATATACTAAACAACACACAAATCGAAAACTACAGGGATTCGAACGATATCACCTCGAAATTCCGACAGTACTTCCCTGCAAGAACAAAGTGTACTTTGACGCGTGGTCACTTAGATAGTTAGTCGCGGTTCCAACTTCACGGTAACGGGTCGTCACCATCATGCTCCGTTCCTGTGCCAGTAAATATCACTCGAAATGCTCCTCACTGCCCTATGTAAAAAGTGGAATAAACAAGAGTCTCGACAAGCCAACAGGCTGCACTTGTACACTGTGCATACTGCCGCCGCCAGAATGCCAACACAAAAGTCCTCCACGGAAAATACTGTTCAACATTTTCACTAGAAAACCAGCAGCTACACATTACCGCTTTAGAACTTTAAAAGTCGAGCGGATCGACTTCATTTCCCCGGGATTTATCCCATATGATCTATTTCTGTCACAGATAATGCCCCATGTGAGATAGGCTATTCTTCATGTGTACCATTCAGCACGCCGGAGCTACAACAAGATTTTGATAGGTGTATTATTTGTCCTAATGTTGTGTTACCAATGCCAGACATGAAGATTCTTAGAAACACACAGTTGTAACATCACATTATATGAGATGAGAAGTATAAGAAACGCAGCTGGTAAAATAGAAGTGAATGGTAAGGATTCACATGGAAGAGTCTGTTAAATGTGATATATTTTCACAAGCTGGCAACATCGCTGTGGATATTCCTCGTAATAACATTCAATATTAGCACCGCAACAGTACTGGTTTGTTCTCTACTTCTAAAATCCTAAACTTACAACGACTCATTTTCCAAGTTTCAACCAAAAACTTGAACCTGAAAAGCTAGGAGGAAAAACAATCAGCAACGACCGGTTCATGGCCTCATTAACCATATAGATCCAGACCTGACTTTGGTGATAGAAGCAACTTTGCTAAATGCTCTGTGAGAGAGTGGGGCAGAGACCTATCCACCTGCAAAGTTCCATTTTCCTTATTGGAGAGGTAAAATTTATTTAGCATAATTTACCTGCCAAAAATGGAAACATATAGAGCCACCTAATTTATTCTACCAACCGGGGAAAAATAACACACCGAAGCTTAAATTAGGTATCACAGTGACTGCTTGGAGCAGGAATCCATAACCCACAAGTCAAGACAAAGGAGGGCAGACCAATTTTTCTGTTTCAGATTTACTACCACAGAGGATATGCAGGAAAATTACCTGCGGAATTACCTGTAGTCTTAATCCTATGTGAGGAGGGGAGTCACTGCTGATAATATAATAAGTTTAAAGATATTGATGTAAATAAACTTCTGTTTTTTTTTTTTCATGTATGCATTTGATGTATTTGAATTGATTGCTTCAAAAACATTAATGTTTATTACTAACTGTATAGTTAATAAATGATGGAAAAAAGGAGGTAATTTCCTCTTGAGAGTGTATTTTTTACTTGTCATAGTCAATTAGTTTAATCAAAACAACCCTAGATAAAATTAAGGTTATACCGAGAGAGGAGAGGCAAGCAACCACCAAAATGGAAATTTTGGGAATTAAGGGGGAAAACTTGTAAATGTTTTCCTAGAGGTATTCCTTGGTTTTCTGAGACTCTATTTATGGACTCAAGCAGCTGAGCCATTAAAGGTTAATATAATTAAACGGGCAGAATCACATTGGGAAAGAGGAACTTAGCATCCTTTCCCCTCTTTGGGGTTAAGCCATCAACCATACATCCGACATTAAATATCATTTGAACACTCGGGAACAGTAATTAGCGTACTTGTCTGACAAGATATTGGTTCGGGTTCAATCCCTAACAGAAGGCAGGGTTATTTTCTCCCTATCAGTAGGGCTTTGGAGTCGACCTGGCCTCATAATAATGGATACCAGCCAGTTTTAAGAATTTCTCTGAGTGCGAAATACAACAAGGAAAGGAACTGAACACCATGCCTCCCATGTCGTGGCCTAGAATAAGTCAAAGCCTAACATCTCAAATTCAACAGCAGTAACTATTAATGGGACAACCTTTACCTTATTAAAATTAGTTGTTGTCTAATTATTTCCTATTGGCACTTGAGAGTCTTTCTATCAAAGACTTAGGTAATCTAGCTACAGTGGTGTCTTCTTCTTGAGATAACTGCTTAGGATGACTTTATCATCTGGCGAGTTATCATGATAGACTAAACCATTTTTGAAGTTTCTCTTTCATTGTATACAACTATACGGTTTGGTATTTGACATTGTTTATATTAAAAGCCAGGTTCTTTTATATATATATCATACTAAGTGTAAAGTCAAAGGCAAGCAAGCAAGGGGTAGACAGCGATACAAGTGGGAAGATAACATCAAGAGTTGAACGAACAGCAGTCTGTCGGACTGTACAACTGAAACGAGAACCCGGACGTGTTGCTGTACATTATGACACACATTGAACTTAAGTACTAAAAACATTTAAGAAAGGAAATATTAAACAGCCGATTTAAACAATAACAAAACAATAGGGCAAAGATTGGGGAAACTTGTTAATAATTGTCTAGAAAGCCAGTTCTCTGGAAAACAGGAGGTAAACGAAACAGAGGATCACAAAAATACTCACGAGGAAGCGAAATATACAAATGCATACCATGGGGAAGGTGAGGGTGAAGGTGAACAGGAAGGCAAATAATAGTAGTACATAGCGTGAGTTGGTCGGGAGCCTTTGTTTTATTTGAGCAATAACAGGCAGAAATAGACTCGAATTGTTTGAAGAACAGCTAAGACCATTAAAGCACTACTTATCATTGGTTTGTTGGAATCCCATGTACATCGTTTACATTTTCTTTACTGTCCTCTATTACTACACATAATTAAATGCCATTCTACATATGTCAATCAATACTGAACATGTATTAATGTTGTTTACAAGACATAGTGAACTTTGAAACGTCTTGGAAATTGATCGCTGGCGCCATTCCCTTTGACTCAAAATACTCCGTTGGCATTGCTTGTTGCCCCACAAGCAGACATGCAAACTAACTGGATATATGGGAGACTGCATTCCCGTTAACACATATACACCTGTCAAGAGAAGCTGGCAGCAACTTGAAACAGCAAGGAAGTGGAGAATAAGAGAAGAGATCAACCAGGGCGGTTTGGGATACACAAGCCCTTGGAGCATACCTGTAATAGATCCTGAGGGTTATTGTTGCAAATGGAATACTACAAGATTAGCTACTCCATCTCAAGAACGACATCTTGTTTATCTTCTGCTTCTGTTGCACCTTTGTTAAGACATTCCTACTTCTTTTGTTAGATTTGCTTTGGCTAATTTGTGTTTACCCGTTTTCTGAAAATACATTGCATTGTACTGTCAATATTGTGCTGCGCTCGGACTATTTGGCTTCTGGCTGTCATGTTACAGTCAAGCCTGACAGTAGCCTCAGAAAATTGTCGAGTTATAGCTAATTATGATGTTTAAACTTTCTTATTTTCCTGTTTGTTTTAACTTCATTTATTTTTTTTCTCAGTTTGGTTATACTTGGCTTGTTTGTGCGTACTTTACTAATCTAGGCCAACTGTTTGTTTCTGAATTTTTCTTAACAGATTCAGTGCCAATGAAAAAGTAGGTTTCCATCAAACAAAAATGGATGGCGAAAAAATGGGAAGTAGGGGTTTGTCAGAGTTATGACTTAAAAGCTGTTAATATGGTAACAGACATGTTGAATTATAACTCAATGACAGCATTTCGGCGATATACAAACCCATGACACGTACGGGAAGGACTATTAATCATTCCATGGCACTTAATAAGTTAAAGTGGAGTCTCTGTGTCGTAAGGTTGACCTTCCAATTACGTACTATATGTCCTAGGGCTGGATCCATTGTCTGAACTGTCTTCTGGCAAATAAAGAAACTTTGTGTATAAATTAGTAAAGTGCCCATTTACTGTGTGTATACATTAGTAAAGTGCCCTTTTACGCGCTTGATGACGCATTGGGCATATGGTGTTAGATACATATTGTTATAGACAATTCGGCTTTCGGTGGGAATATTGTTTTTATGTGTGTGATTTTGTCCACAATAGAAATTAGACTAACATGCATCTCATAACATCAAGGTATTAGGGGGCTGAGTGTTCTTGAAGTATGGTGTCCGCCTCGAGTGCTGAAGGTCCCGGTTTCAAGCCCCGGGAGGGCCGGGATTCTTTCACGTGTACATCTGATAAAAGAATTTCCCATGGTCTCTGGATAGTGAGATCGGACGCCCGTATGTATTGCTGCGTACGTAAAAAATCCCTTGGCAGTTGGAAATCGAAAAAGAGTAGCCTAATGGCGCTGCCGGGGCAACATTTCGAGTTAAAAATCTACCCAAAGTATTACTGGATCCTCGCCGGTGCTACGGAGATTCTTGCACTGAGCTGAGATTCTCCGGACTCAGGCTTGAGTTAGGTATAGAGCGGAGCATTTATGTGTAACACCCGTGTGCCGTGATGTTGATCTGTCGACTAAAACTAAAAACTAAACTAAAACTTAACTAAACGTCAACGTATACCATAAATTACTAAACATAAAACTCGTAGTTAAAACTAACTACTTTATTATAATGCAGATAAATCAGCATTGTAAATAAATAAAATCTCTTTACGTTTTAAACATATTATTTATGTATTTGTTTATTTCAATATTCTCTTTAACCATTCTGGGTTATACTTGGAATATATTTTGTACGTTGTACGTAGTTTAGCATTATTTTTAATATACTTTTTATAGTAATTATTTTTCAACATATTTAAACATAATTTAGTTTAGCTCAGTGAAAACTGAAAAGTATTTATATTTGTTTATGCCATTATAAGCAAAACAGTTCTGAAATAAAAAGTAAAGTTTACTTTCCAATAGCATAATAATAAGCACATTATCTTTGGAAAGTGCAGTGTTTGGCCACAGTATAATGCTTCACATATTTTTAAAAAAAATAGTCTTTTCCTTAAATTTGTTATATTCGAAAGCATAGTTTTTCACTATACTGTAAATAACATAATGTATTCAGTTTGGCAAATGCAAATTAAACATTTCATATTTGCAAAACAGTTATATTATTAACAAAGTTAACATAATACGACACTCTAATTTAAGCATTTCATGCCAGGAATACATAGACACAAAGCCACATTGAAAATATAACAATACATATATTGTTGTATGATAAGACAGGTGTGGTCTGGGCGCTTTAGGATCATGTGAATAGTGTGGTAGAACAAAACAATCACCATAGCCGGGTGAGAATGGATCAGTAGAGGTGACTAGAGGATTTGGTTTACATCCAGTACTTCAAGCAAAAGCAAACTGACCGTCAAAAGCATTGCACAAAGCATATCAACTCCGTAGCTCCAGTGATGATCTCCATCTGTCTTTAGATTTAAAAACAACAAAACAAACAACATGTGGTCTGAACGACGCAGTTCAAAAGCGAGCTCAAGACCTTCAGAGTGCGAGATAGGTGGGTTGACCATTTAGTCATTGAGACCCCTTGTGAAGGTGGGAGATTACTGTGAGAAGCAGTATGTATCTGTTTTCATTAGGGCACTCGTGTCATGGCTGGTGTGTCCCGGCAGAGTTTTCTCCAGACACGGGCAGCTAGTTAAGCTGATAGTGAGCATGGTCATAATGTCATGAGCACGGTCGGACGGAGTTCGAAGCTTGGACTCGTCGCTTGCCAAAGTGAAGGTAGGGAAAACCAGGTACTTTCCGGTGGCATACAGCTGATAATCAACTTGTCTTCCTATTGATGTTTATATTGATTGCTCCACTTTCCGTACGCAAAACAGCAGACGAGTTGAGTATCATCGTAGCCTCTACATCAATAAATGCAAAATTCATACATAATTCTCCATGCGGTGGTTCTTGAAGACAGGCAGACAGGCAGGCATGTTGGCTGGCTGGCTGGCTGGCTGACAGACAGACAGACGGACGGACGGATGGGGAAGGATAGACGGACGGACGGACGGACGGACAGACAGACAGACAGACAGACAGACAGACAGACAGACAGACAGACAGACAGACAGACAGACAGATAGACAGGCAGACAAGCAGGCAAGCAGACAGACAAGCAGACAGACAGACGACAGACAGACAGACAGACAGACAGACAGACAGATAGACAGACAGACAGACGGACAGATAGACAGATAGACAGACAGATAGATAGATAGATAGATAGATAGATAGATAGATAGATAGATAGATAGATAGATAGATAGATAGATAGATAGATAGATAGATAGATACTGAGAGTGACGTTCTGCCAAAGTCCTGCTGGCTATGATGATGATAATGATGATGATGATGATGAGTGTAGTGATTAGCGTGTTAGCGGCAGTAGTAACAGTAGCAATAGCTGTTGATTTTAAGGCTATTTGTCTTTTATACACACTGTTTTCCTTCTTAGTAACTAACCTAAAACGACAGTATATCAACAACATACAACTTTATAAGTAAATACATAAAAGCATAGCTTTAAGTCGCTTTCGTCGTATATACCAGACATTTCAACTGTGACTATTTTACGAGAGAATGATAATCGATATTGCCACATCACTCCGGTAATATTACTGCGTTGACGTAAGTGGAATTTCCTTTGTGGTGACATTTGATGGCACATAAAGTTGTTTTTTTAATCGAAGCTTAATCTTCCTTCTTTGATACACAACCTTTGGTATTAACTCAGGAATTTGGTTTTTCATTTATTATTGCATTCCGCTGCCTTCCGCCAACAACAAAAACATTAATGATAATGTCCATGGGAGAGGTGGCAGCGCAGCAACTAGCACGGTTGCCTGCTGGTCTGACGTTCATGTGTTCGAATTCCACTCGAGGCGGCGATATTTATTTTAAAGTTCTACGATCCCAGCTCGATGCACCCTAAAATGGGTTTCAGGAAATGCTCTGTGAAATAATGGCGGCAGGGTGGTAGTAACGGCATCACTATTGGAATACCAATTGATCTATAACAAACTATAGGTAGGAACATATAGCCAATGCGTCTCGCAGAGTGGAATAGCGTTTTTTTTTTTTTTTTAACATTTTGTTACAATTGGACTGATTAAACAATAGTAATGTGAAACTTCTCACTAACATTACAGATGACATGAACAGATGAGCTGAATGCTTTTTGAATATTTGCATAGACCAGGCCCCAAAAAAGACACCCCCTTCCCTGATATCCAGCCTGCCGAAGTGGAGCAGGATATCAGCTATGAGAAAACCCTGCTAAGACGAAAGAAATAGATGGCAAAAGTTCTTCATGAGAGTAAACTAATACACATTTTGTTTTATAACAGGATGGCGACATGGAATCTCTTTCTAATCGTTATTTTAGTTACTGATTATAGGCTGGATTATGAAGACAACAATAACTACAGTCAGAAATTAATCTCAATGGGCTTTGACAGAGCGGTTGACGATCTTTACTTCGCAGACGGCACCCATTCTTTTATTCCACACACGAAATACGATGCAAGATAAATGTAACACACTTGATGGAAGGTCAAACAAAATAAATACACTTGATTGGAGGTATAAACTACTGAGTCTAATAGTTCATATGGAAAAGATATGGATAAAGATAATAATAAAGTGCACAATAACCGATCTTCCTTGGTGAAACCCCACTTTAAGAGGTGGGTATCATACACATATTTAGGTAGAAATATAGGTAAAGATCGGGGGACAGATATAGCTAATAGTATTAACATGCACAAGGCAAGAGGAGATCTCATAGCACAAGAGAATATGCGGAAGTGAACACTCATGAAATCTAGTACTGGACTTAGAATATTTATCACAAAAGTTAAGCCATTGCTGCTGTATAGTATAACAGATCTACAACAATTGTTGGACATTGTAGCAACAGAGAGTGCAAAGAAAGGACTCTCCTTGAATATCAAGAAAACAGTAACAATGGTGATATCAAAGAAACACGTGACACCCTAATGTGAAATAGAGATAGAAGGGTACATGTTTCACCAAGAGGAGAGATTTAAATATATTTATAACATCAGATGGAAGATGCACAACAGAGATTAAGAGCAGAATACGACAATCAAAGGCTGCATTTCAGAAAATGAAGAATATGTTATGCAATAAGTCACTATCATTGAATGTAAGAAAGAGAGTGATGAAGAGCTATATGGAACCTATTTTGCTGTATGGCTGTGAATCTTGGAATATTTCATCTCATCTCATCATGTTCCTCTTGTACCTTGCGGTATCGAGATGAAGTATAAACTTCGTGAGAGTGCCCGATTATGGGCTTCATATATCGATATTCCCATGGACTCTGCTATTCCCTCCGTCCAACGTTTACGTGGTCGGCCTCTTCCTCTGTTTCCATCTGGTCTGTACATCATTGCTTGTTGTGGTATGCTGTTGACTGGTAACCTACTTGCATGGCCAAACCAGTTGACATGCTGCTTTCTAATAAAATCTAGTGCTGCTTTAACCCCCACTTTAGTCCTGATATCTTCATTTCTGATCTTATCTGTTCTTGATACGTTGAGTATTCTTCTCAGGAACCTCATTTCTGTTGTTGTGATTTGTCTTTTCTCTTTTTCTGTCATTGTCCAGGTTTGGCATTGGTAGCACAGAGTTGGTAGGAAGATTGTGTTGTAAAGTGCTTTCTTAGTAGTTATTGATACATGTTTGTTCTTTAGTAGTGGTGCCATTTGTCCAATGAGTTGAATTGCCTTATTGCACCTATTTTCGATCTCGTCTTCTGATCTGCCATTTGATGATATTATACTTCCTAGGTACTTGAAACTCTTTACTTGTTTCAAGGGATGTTCGTTTAGGTGAATTGTTGTTGTTTGTTCTTCTTTAGTTATAGTCATTACCTCTGTTTTGCTTGTGCTAATTTTCATGTTATGTTTCCTACACATTTCGTTTAGACTATTCATGTGGTCTTGTAATTCAGCTTCTGATTTTGCTATTAGTGCTTGGTCGTCCGCAAACAGGAGTTCTCTAATGGTTAGATTTGCAGATGGTTCTTCTTCTGTGTTCTCGTCATGCGGTATTCTTACTGTCTCTGCTTGGCTGGTTTCTTTACATATGTTGCCTATATATGTTATCAACAAGAGAGGGAACAGGACACAACTTTGTCTTACTCCAGATCTTATGGTGAAGGGTTCTGAGTGTCCTTCAGTTGCTCTCACTATGCATTCACTGTTGTTGTATAAACTTCTACATAGGTTTGTTAGATGTGTACTCACTCCATATTGTTTAAGGATTTCCCACAGCTTGTTTCTATCTACTCTAATCGAATGCCTTTTCTTGGTCGACAAAGGGTAAGTAGATTCATTGAATTCGATTGATTTTTCTATAAGTTGTCTAAGAGCAAAAATGGCATCTGTGCATCCTTTTGGTTTTCCTAAACCCAAGTTGTGTATCTTGGAATATAAATGAACAAATTAGGAAGAGATTGGAAGCAACAGAGATGTGGTTCCTTAGACGAATGTTGCGAATTCCTTGGACTGCCAAAGTAACTAACAACGAATGCCTTAAACTGGCTAACGAAACTTGAACATTATATACAACAATAAGAAAGAGACAAAAAGCTTTTTTCGGTCATGTGATGCGAAGAGAGGCGCTGGAGAACATCGTGACAACTGGGAAGATCGAGGGGAAGAGAGGCAGAGGCAGACCACGAGAAATTATGCTGGATGGATTGCGACGGTGGCATGGAGGAATATAAACGGCAGAGTTGATCCAGAAAACCAAATACCGAGATCTGTGGAGAGTCATGAATGCCTACGCCAGTCGGCACGACACTTGAGGATGATGAGTATCAAAATGCTGGCGAAGAGATTACGAGTGAAGTTCTTTATCTCGCATACTCGCTTTCGAAACACAGCTGCGGACGATTTGGCAGCAGACCGCCTTGTGTTGGATTTTTATGAAATGGTATGGGTGCCGGTCGTTCAGAAAGGAATGGCAAACTACTGAACGTAAACTTGCCAAGAGATCACAACAGCAAAAACTGCTGGGGTTGACTGGGGTGTCCTGTAACGGATATAAGACTAACTTAACTTAGTATCAAAATATGGAGAGTGACTAAAACAATTGCCAATAAACTACTAGTAATCATTAACTAGTGCCTGTGCACAATAGAAGGGCTGAAATTGAATGACATAATCACTAGCGTAGCTTACAGACACAACTAAACAAATTTCTAAGGGATCAAGGTGTGAGGAAAAGAGGCTGGCGCTGAATAGGACATATATTGAGGAAACCTGATAATATTAGACCTAGCATATCACGTCTCAAGAACCTAAAAGGCAAAACATAGAGGGATTCTTTAAAACATACGAAGAACAGGATTTGAAGCAGATATGAATAATATGGGAAGAACACAGAGAGATCTGCAGGACACGGCTAAAGACAGAAGGTTTTGATGTGGGCTGGTTGAAAGCCAGTGCTCTCGTGAGGGACAAAAGGCAGAAGCAGAAGTTGTATGTACAAGTTAGTATGCGTGTTTCGGAAGATTTTCAAACTTTGAAAATTGTTCCACGCGTAATAGCAAGTTAGAAGTTGGGATGTATATGTTTCGATTGCTGTCATTTATCGAACCTTTCGTCCGCCTTGTTCGAGAACTCTGAATCCCCATTACGTTTTCAACTATACCTCCATGTTTTTCACTCATTCCTTTCTCTAGTGTGTCCCTTCATTTACGTTTATTTTTGTGATCTTTTGTGAGTGCTCGTCTAAACCTAAGCATTTGCTCATCTGATGATCTCTGATAATATTTTTTTTTATCCTAACATCAAAGAACATCAAAGAACGCACAATTTGATCTGCGGAAAAGAAATCTTTTTACACACAAATGGCATGTCGTACGTTCGTACGTTCTAAAATATGGACAATGTACAAACATCATGAAACATGTTTAGAAGCACGTAAAATGTGATGGTAGTGAACAGATACAAGACTCAGCAGGATTATAACATTTTCAAATAAACAAGATCGATGACAAATAAATCATCAAATACGACTAAGAAGCTCGATGAATGGAAAAACACAGATACAGGTGAACGTCTTCTAAACATGGCAACATAACTATAACACACAGATACAGATGGACGTCTTTATCAACATGGCAACAAAGCTATAACACACAGATACCCAGGTGAACGTCTTCTCAACATGACAACAAAACTATAACACACAGAAACATGTGGACGTCTTCATCAAATTGACAACAAAACCACAGATGATATATTTTGTTGTCCCGTTAATAAGGACGTCGATCGAAACGTTCGCCAGAATACGTGTGTGTTTTTCAATTCTTCAATTGTTATAAGTTCTGAAATATTTTGCGTTTTTATTCGAATTCCTGTAATAACTCGACAGCTGCCAACCCCTGTTTTCGATGACACTCTGGAATATACTAGCACAAACACGACTTCTTAATGTAATCAAAACAGCGAACCTAAGTCACGAAGAAGCATCAAAGAGATTATTAGATGCCAAACTACTGGGGTGGAATGGAAAGCTTATAAAGTGTTACGACTAACTCAAAATCTGATGATGATTAACTCTGATGAGGAAAGCTGTTAGGATATGCCTCAGTGAGGAGACTTGGGTTTTGATGTACATTAAGATACAGGAGTTTAATCTGTCGAATGTGGAGTACAGATCCTCGCTTCGGCACTGCTTGGCAACGCCTCTAGCTCTAGAAGTAACCCTTATTATACCGTCGCTTATGGCGCGTGAAATGGCCCATATCTCGCCCCAAATATGGACCGACCGAGCGAGACAGCCAGCCAGGCAGGCAGGTAAGCAGGCAGATCGATGGATCGACAGGCAGACAGATAGAGAGACAGAGAGACAAATAGACAGAGAGGAAGGCAGGCAGGCAGGCAGACAGACAGACAGATATACACGCCCGTGTTCTAACTTCATAAAACTAAGGAATAAATGGTCCTATTTTCACGCCATGTGTATATTAGATATATGGTCCAAACCTCATATTCTCGACGTTTCCTCTCGATGGGTGATGTGATTACCATCAGGCCGCCTTTACTTTTCATAACATTTCATGGTACCCGTTGTAGACTAGGTAGACCTGTAAGATCAGGTGAGTGGAAGAACAATTCTCCACTACCTCCTCTCCCTCAAAGAGGATTTGAACACAAAACTATCAAACGAGCCAGAAAACGTCCTAGCCACTGCGCTACCCATCTTCGAATAATAAATGTGCAACAGTTTACTGCAGTTACCGTTGTGCGTTAATATCAAAATCAATAATACAGTTGCACTAATAAAATGTTGACATTTCCAATAGAAACTTGAACAACAGAACAGACATGACATTTTGACATCCAGCGTCACAGAGTACCACATCCATCAGCAAATTAAAGAGTAGGATTTCTTTGTGCTGTCATAATGCAGGCCCGACCTACGAGAAATTCCACTTTGACGCCCACGCGGCTGGCAAGTTTTGTTATCCAACACAGAGCCAGACTCCCAGATGACCCAGTGTGAAATAGATCCAAGGAGATATCATGGAAAGTAAAGGCGTGATATTAAGCACATCACTCGTCCAGTTCTGATTAGTCTATAAAGTATGGTTAAGTTAGTTGCATATCCTTTACAAGATGTTGCAGTAACCCCAGCATTGTTTGGCTGTTTGTGACCTCTTGGCAAGTTCACGTTCAGTAGTTTGCCATTGCTTTATGAAAGACCTACACCTGTACCATTTTTACAACAAATAAAAACCCGCAAAGCGGTCTGTTGCCAAATCGCCCGCAGCTGTGCTTCAAACGTGGTATGCGGGATTATGAACTGGATCCGTAACCTCTTCACCATGGAGCCGGCATGAAGTAAGGTACTAGCGCCATATACACAAAGAGATCCATTGTATCACAGTGCATAGATAAATCTGTGGGTTGCCACCCAGGTGGTCACTGCTTTGTTCCGCATAGGGGCCGATTCGAATTTTAAAAATTGACTTGGCCTCCCAGGTCTCATGGGCGCCAAGAGATTTCGCGAGAAGTAAAGGCGGCCAGTGAGATTCTGGCCACATCATCCATCCAGTCCTATTGGTCTATGAACAATATGGTTGTGGCATCGGATGCCTGTTGTCCCTTAAGGCGTGCAAAAGAGTCCGTTAGGTACTAGAACAAGAAACAAGTTTCTCCTATCTTGGACATATAATAACAGATGATGGCAGAAGTGAAATAGAAATCAAAATGAGAATAGGAATGGCCAAACATACTTTCAACAGCATGGAATTAGTATTAACATCTAGAGAGATTAATAACGCATTGAACATGAGAATTGTCAAATGCTACGTATATTCAACGCTACTGTATGGCGAGGAAGCCTGAGATTGAACAAGCAACTAGAAAGTCGCTTAGAAGCCCAGGAGATGTGGATATACAGACGAATAGGTCGTATTTCATGGAAACAAAAACAATCAAATACAGAGGTTCTAGAAAAACTGGGAATGAAGAGAAAATTGATGAAAGAAATAAAGAGGAGGAAAGTGAAATATTTCGGCCATGTTAAAAGACGTGATACTCTTATAAAAACCATACTGGAGGGCAAGGTTCAGGGCAAGCGAGCAAGAGGCAGACAACGATACAAGTGGGGAGATAACATCAAGAGATGGACGAACATCAATCTGACAAAATGTACAGACAGAGATAGATACATACAGTGTTGGCGATCCATTACATCCAGCCGTCATTGTGGAGACGGCACCTAATTGATTGATTGACTTACCACACAATGGCGTAATATTACAATAAAAATATACAACGAATCATTTACTGTTTGCTTAAGCTTTATCCAGCTAACTACAGTAACAACACAACTGTCTATTATATTGATCATAATGGTGGTGAGAAATACAGGTAGAAGCCAAAGTCATTCGAAATGAATACCCTAGAAGCAGGGAACTGGCAATGCACACGAGTCCATCTAAGGCAGCACTAGCAACTTGCGCCCTAGCAAAACAAAGCCTTTGTCCTTGCAACCGGCAATTTCTACCAAACAGTAAGGGCGCAAATCACTTACTTGGGTGTGGAAGTCATAAGAAATCATCAATGTGCTGAAGGAGAAGGGTTTTATGGAATATTGTAACAGGTGATGGGACTTTGGTTCATTTCTTGGAACAATAATCGACTGAAAATAATCTTCTCGGACATCACTTTGAGGATACCGGATACCATTAAACGCAACGTGCGCCAATGGTTTAGGAAAATAGATACGATTTTTTTACCGTGCGGGTATACATGCCTTGTGAGAAGATGGACAAAAACTATAAAGAATAACGGAAACTACAATGAGAAATAAATTTTTGTAGTACATAGACTTTGGGTTTCATTTCAGTATGAATATTTTTTTTTTTTTTGCCTATTGAATGAAATTAAAACTTACAAGGCATTACTTATTGACCGTCCCTGTATCTCTGAAATACGTTATAAATAAAGTTACCGGGATTCATTGGCACTCTTAGAAGCAGCGGAACGACGTAAAGTTACACGAAAACACTGGAACATGTAGGAATTCAAGGCTATAGTGCCAAGGTATGAGTCGTCGACCGATGAGAAAGCAATGCCAAACTATTAAATTAAAATTGCCTAGAAAATCACAAACAGCCAATAAATGATGAGACACCACAGCGCTTCTTGCCGCAGGTACACCGTTTAATCACCTTTGTGGAACCGTAATTTGGCTTTGTTTCTTCCGTCATATTAAGCGATACTGTGCGTATTGCGCCAACGTTTCTCCTACTCTTATTATTTCTTATCATGTATTTGCTTGTTAAGATAAGCATCCTCCATATTCGCTGTCGCTACTATTATTTTTCTTGGGCTGTGGTACCATAGAGGCTAGACGCTCGCCTGTCAATCTGGTGGACCTGCGTTCGAATCCGCATCGAGAAGGAATATTAAAATAAACTTGGACTCCCAGATTAACCCAACCTAATATAACAGAGTGTCTTATAGGGGAGTGTTGGCTGGTGTGCAACGAGAAGATTCTAATATTCAGCAACGCACGGGTGAGTACCCTGCTGGGGGGGGGGGGGGGGGTAGCTAGGGAATGTCGTGCTGTGACGACGGGGTAGTGAACAGTTAGTTACCACAGTACCATCAGAGAGAGAGGTCGCAAGAGTTGTTTGGATGGCATCTGGAATGCGTGATGTGGCAGACCTCTGTTTGTAACTTCATCAATTGTGCTGAGGATTGCTAGACTTGCATTTGTTATGAGAACTCTCCAATAAACTAGAAACTCAAAGATGATGGAGTTGGATTGTCTGTTGATGCATTCGGCCTGGATGTCATTGCCTCCTGCACTGCTATACTAAATGGGTACAGGAAATATTTTGGGAAGTAAAGGCGGCCGGCGTGAAACTGACCACCCCATTGACTGAGTGCCTGTATCCACAAATATGGTTCTAGCACTATGCCTGATGGCGAGGGACACTGGTAATAGGGAAAGCTAACCCGCGCGCAAAGATCAGTCCAGTGCTTTCACTAGTAATGGCAACTACCAGAAGTAGCATGTGTGAGGACTACGCACGAGTCAAAAACTAGCGAACGTAGCATTATTATTGATCAATTTGTGCAGCATTGAAATGAAAGAAATACGAGAGAATGAATATCGATGATAGCCTATACAGTCACAACGAAATTAATGCATAAAGCTACGATTCATAAACTTACTCATAAACATTATGTCCCTGAAGATGAAATACCTTGGCTATATTACCATCACAGTGGTATGGAAGGAACAGTGCTGGAAAGCCTGGTTCATGGAGGAAGAGGCTGGGATTAACCGGCACGTAGTTGGACAGGGAACATTTAATACATCCAGGGCTTGAAAACGCAAGAAACAGGGATAACTGGCTAATGGTTGAGAATACTTTCTGCAATTTGTGATGGAAATGACGATCTGCCTTATAATAGCATGCAACGTCTCAACAATTTTACTATTCTCATGTTCAGGTTATGCAGTGTGGCTGCATAGCACAGCATTGTCTTTACTTATGCAATGGGGTAGGCACGAAGCCTTGGTGAACAAACATCAAAGTATTGCTCAAGCACGGAAAGACATCCATGCATATGGTTTAAAATAACAACAGAATATGGAAACAATTTATTAAATCGGCACTTCCTTTTCTTCTTCAAAGCCTGGTAAGAATATAATTGTTAACCAAGAAACGCCAGCTGCAAACACCAACGTCACACCAAAGATCACCCAGTTTGACAAGTCGATGGGGAAAATCTCGTGGCACTGTAGCGAAACTTTACGTACAAGTAGTCTCTCGCTCGATACCGACTAGTAGCTTCAAACTTCTCAACAAAACTTTGCATTTCCAGAACACGTTTGCAAATTGTGCAGACGATAGCAACGTCGAGTTCTTGAAGATCGATAACTACAAAACGCGGTAAAAATGCTCGTGTTCTATGGGCGCGGTTTCTACAAATCATTTACACACCTATTAAAAGAAAAAAATAGTAACCCAGAAATTATCTAGTTTGACATTTGTGTCTGGTTTGTAACCAGCATGCTGTATATGACAATTACAGACATTACTACGGGTCGTCGGTTTGTGTAAATCTGATGGTTCAGTTGCACGGATATCTGGAGGTTTCCGCGACATATATTTGCCGGATATGTTTCGTCTGTGACGACCAAGAAATGTGCTGTCGATGACGTTGGTTCGTAACAATAGGTTACTATTTCTGGATTTGTCGAGGAGGAAGCGAGATTATTATTCGACGCATAACGTTAATGTAGTAATTAGACAACATGGCTTTCATTCGATTGGATGGTGCACTCGTGCAGTATTATTACTTTATTTGAGTCAAGATATTCAAGCGGATAAGTTGAATGTAACTGTATCTAGAATATACTGCAGTTATTTCACGTGGATACTGACGATAGAAAGTTACTTCAGTACTAGGAAAGGGTTGTTGTAGGAGATTATGAACGGACAGTACGAGTTTTCAGGTATGATTGTTTCATGTGTAGTCAACTGTCATAGTGTGTAATATATATGGTTCAAATTCACGTATATCCTAATATTCTCTGTTATTATTGGATTGCCTTTGCCTCTCTCTTCCCCTCTACCTCTCTCTCGCTCTCTCGCTATCGCTTGTTTCTCTCGTTCTCTCTATCCATCCCCCACCCTCAGATCTCTTTCACGCACACATAAACTCTCTGTTTCACTCCTTGTGACTTCCTCTCTGTCTCTCTCAATCTCTCTCCTTCTCTCTGTTTGCCTGTCTCTCTCTCTTTCTCTTCTCCTCTCTCTCTCTCTCTCTCTCTCTCTCTCTCTCTCTCTCTCTCTCTCTCTCCCAACCATTCTTAATCTCCCATAGGTAGTATACAATTCTAATTTTAATTTATACTGTTTTCATTAGATCATAATACCGACTTTCAACATGACAAACTATTTAATCTGTTTCGTTTAGTGATATTGATATATACAGCGGGATATTATAACTAGCGGCGTGATACTGCACCACATCACCCATTGAGTTCCGATTGGTCTATAAAACTATGATTCTAGCACCATGTGCCCAATCCGCCTTAGACCGTGTTAAAAAGTTCTGGATTTTTTAAAACTTATAACGTAAACTAAATGGCCGTTCTATAATATGTGTAGAAGAGACGTATAGATAATACAAATACAATCAAACACACGAAATCCTAGCGACGTTTCTTAATAACTTCCCGAAAGGATTCCGTGGTCCTTAACTTGGCTGAATTCAGCGACATAAACTAGCTTCTCACATATAAACAGCCAACATGCGAATTAAAATCAAGAGTGATAAGGTGGTCTTCTTCTGCTCGCATTTATACACCATTTGTTCACAGATCCTCAACAACCTCACGCCAAGCCTTCCTATCTTTTGGTATCTCCCTGTGTGATCAGCCTATATTATTCATTTCTGTCTCTAATTCTTTTCTCACTGTGTTCTAGTTCTCCCTCTATTTCATTTGCCCTGGGGTTCCAGAGTAAGATCTTTATAATCACATTATTATCAGGTTTCCTCAATACAGTGTCCTTTCCAGCGGAAAACTTTTTCTCTTTCTAAGATCCACATTATTGATCCTGTAGTAGTGTTTTAGTCCTTCTATTCTGCGGGGGAGCCAATTATTGACTCTTGATAGTTTATTAGTAATTGTTGTAGCTTTTACTGTTTCTAGTCCATCCAGCAGCATTATAATCTAGTTCAATGTTAGAGTTAAATATTCTAAGATTCTGTCTACTTATAATTTCTTCTCACTTCCACAAATGTCTTACATTTACTCTTGGTAAATTTCCGTTAACAAAACGTGAGCAATGAAAACACAGTGTGAGTGTAGCTTTGAAGTTGTCAGGATATAGTTAGATAGGTGGAGTGAAGTGATATCATGGCTCATGATAGGAGTAGGAAATAAAGAAGTCCTTACAAAAATATCGAGATTGGATACAAGAGTGAATGAGATCAGCATCTGACAGTTCAGCTATTTCTGGCATATAAGACACCGTTTCATGTTACATGACGAATTGGCGAGAAAAGTAGAGAACAGGAGAGCAAAACAAAAACGAATAACGTTAAATGTGAGTAGGCAATATTAAGACTGTATTGGAAGAAGCCTACATGTGTGTAAGCTAGATTAAGAGTGTATTGGAAGAAGCCTATATGTGTGTAAGCAACGTTAAGAGTGTATTGGAAGAAGCCTATATGTGTGTAAGCAACGTTAAGAGTGTATTGGAAGAAGCCTATATGTGTGTAAGCAACGTTAAGAGTGTATTGGAAGAAGCCTATATGTGTGTAAGCAACATTGAGAGTGTATTGGATATAGCCTACATGTATGTAAGCAACATTAAGAGTGTATTGGAAGAAGCCTATATGTGTGTAAGCTAGATTAAGAGTGTATTGGAAGAAGCCTATATGTGTGTAAGCAACGTTAAGAGTGTATTGGAAGAAGCCTATATGTGTGTAAGCAACATTAAGAGTGTATTGGAAGAAGTCTATATGTGTGTAAGCAACAATAAGAGTGTATTGGAAGAAGCCTATATGTAGGTACCAACATTAAGAGAATATTTGAAGAAGCCTATATGTGGGTAGACAACATAAATAGTGTATTGTAAGAAGCTTACATGTGGGTAGACAACATAAATAGTGTATTGTAAGAAGCTTACATGCGGGTAGACAACATTAAGAGTGTATTGGAAGAAGCTTACATGTGGGTAGACAACATTAAGAGTGTATTGGAAGAAGCTTACATGTGGGTAGACAACATTAAGAGTGTATTGGAAGAAGCTTACATGTGGGTAGACAACATTAAGAGTGTATTGGAAGAAGCCTACACGTGAGTAGACAACATCAAGAGTGCATTGGAAGAAGCTTCTTCTTAATGTTGTCTGAGATATATAGCTACATATTGTACTGTATGTTTCTGACACATATAACTGTAATACCGTTCGTTTTTCTGATGAAAAACTGTATATTGTACTTTTCTGTCACACATTGATGTGTTGTACTATAAATTTCTTTGGCACGTTTCTTTGGCTATAAACCTGTTGGTCTATACATTTCTCTGATATTAAACTGTTTACTGTACGTTTATGAGACATATTGTACTAACACGCACACACAACAAATACACAACATCTGAGCATTACAGGGAGGCAGCTGTACATCTCATACTGAGAGTGTGCACATGGACTTTTATAAGCATGTGCGCGAACATGTCAAAAGAGGATCTGTTATATACATCCTCTAAGTATATCCCCGCTGCACATATTTACAAATCTGCACGAGAACCCTCGAATATATCATAGACGCGAGACCGCAGCATTACGTTTTCTCAGCTCTGCAATTTCCGACAGTGAAAAGGGAAGATTAGATGATAGACTGCGTGTGATAATTATCTCCAGAGGCTTACCGTTTATATTTGGCATTGTGATCATTCGATAGTCGCATATCTGTTTGGTTTCTGCCGTGGCAGCAAGTATCTGTGTTACCTCCCATATTGGACCCCCACCACTCCGGGTGCTTGTGTTGAACTCTAAAGCTAGGTACTTCATGTCATCGTCGGATAAATTGTTCATATCATTATAAAGAATATCGTCAGGGCCTGGAGAGGTGTTGTTGGATCTCCTAAGTAATGCCCTAATGGTCTCTGTTGTAACATGGTACACTTCGTCCAACACCGCGTCTAACACAGAGTCCACACAGCCTTGAGATGGCATTCTGAATCAGTCTTGCAGGATCGTCTTTCTGGTCTGTCTGCTCTACTTAACGACTAAGAGCGGCTTTTCCTTTGTTCTTATCTGTATTTTGTCATGCTCGATCCGCGCTTTATAAATCAGGGATGCTACTTTGTTGTGTAGTTTCTTTCGTGTTGCAATGAAGGCACCAGAAAGGAATTTTTCAGAGGAAAGTTTAATGTTGAATTAGTCCAACTTGGTTTTCTTTTCTATATCTCCCTGGTTCGTATAACGCACTATGTTCACATCCACGACATGTGTCAGGGCTGTAATATCCTAACCCCTCGACCTTACATTTCTGGCGGCCTCCTTCTTATAACCCATATTTGTGTGGCGATGGTCATCATGTACACGACTTTCTGTCTCTTGTACTGACAATCATTTCTGATACAGATGTTTCTTTATGCCATTATAGCAAATTGTCTACCAGCGTCTCTTTTGATCTCACCATGCCCCCCTTCCCCTCCAAATATTTCATTGTCATGATGTATTCCAGCTTTACCCTTCTCATGATGTGCTCTAGGAATGGTGACTGTCTTCATCTGATACGAATAAATGTTTCTCCGTCTGAGTTATCTTGTTTCAATATACGTATTTTCATTACGCATTTTATATGCATTGAAGATGTTCTCATCATTCTTATATAAAACCAGATCTCTGCAGCTTCTACACATATCCTCGCTAGCCTCTCAATGTTCCATGATTTACTTTCGTACAACCGGGTTGGCTCGATATAGCACTTGAGAACTACTTTTCTCACATTGATTGACACACATGTACTGGGTAGAATATTCTTCATCTCATGAAGTGTGCTTTAGCTTGGACTATTCTACATTTTCATGAATCTTCCATCTCTCTGCCTAATGACGTAAATGGTCTTTAATATGCATGCTGCAGTACTTTCTCTAGTATTTATATTTCCAACATCTTTTGAAAGTTGGTACTGAATGAACTAAAAAAGACTGTTAGATTCATACAAGAGACAACATTGCAGTTATAAACATATTTCAGGTGAACGAAAGAACAAGAAGAAGAAAGTTGGTACGTCTAGTCTAATCTGACGAGCCCAGTATTTTGTTATTTATGACGTCCCCGGTGGTATAATGTGCACCAACATTCTGTTTCAAGTTTAGTTTCATAGAGACTGCTTTTCAGTGAGATAAAATGTACATGAATAAGTTTGTTTCGTCGATAGTTGTGTTCTAGTAGATGCCATTCGTCTAATTCACGAAGTGAAAAGGATTTCAACATAGTCTATTAGTATGTAGTAAGCACTTTCAATAGCCACATATAGAAATACTTATTTTAAGAAGTGCGCATATGAAAAGGGGCGCATCAGTTATCAGTTATCAGTTGGGGTATCTTCACTGCACTCCGGACAGGTCCATAGGTGCTCAAATCCTCCTCCCAACATATGCATCAGCGTTCGGTGGCTAATAGTGCCAGTTCTGTGTTGGTTGACGAGGCACCTCGTTTTCCCGATGTACCTCTCGTGTCTTACTTCTTACTCCCAAGTCTTTCATCCTGGACAGCGATGTGGATTCACTGACGTCAAAAAGGGCGCATCGATAATGGCTAGATGAAAACCTGCCGTCTCGGTGGTCGTGAGTTCGAATAAGCATCGAGGTTGATTTTTTTAAAATTAATATTTTTAATTGACCTGGGATCTTAGGCTGACCCAAAGCGTGTGAAAAGATTTATGAAACATTCGACGTTGACAATGTGTTTATGTTAATGGTTACTTGTAGAATGTAAATAGAGAAGTATAACTGTAACTGTAATTTACTGCCTTGCGGTGTATCGCAGAGGGGTCTTTGAGCCTGAGGAATTAAGGCCGCATACAGTCGCCACGAACTGTGCAGGTTAGGATTTTCTTTTTGCCCCCGACAGAAAAAACTTCCACACCTTACCGAGGGATCGAACCCGGGTCTCCCGAAGGAGAGTCCGGCGTTGTAGCCACTCGGCCAGCCGCTCATGGAGAAGTATATCAGTGTTTATGAGTGTTTATCATAGCGACTATCAGAGTGTTTATCAGAGTATTTATCAGAGTGTCGTCCGAGGACCTCTGCGATAACTTAAACTTCGCGAAGGTGACTTTGAACCTTTCGGAACGACTATCTGAGGCATTAACTCTTTTCATACCGCAAGCCCATTGAAGCGGCTTTAAATTGCCCGAAATTTACCAAATGCCACTTAGAGAGCAGCTCCAGTAATTGGGGCTTTACACACCCAGTGCCCACGAACCACATCACCCATCGAGTGGAGACTGATTTATAAAATGATGAGACTAGCCTCACACATCCAATGCGCCTGAGGTGTGGAAAAGGATCATATTTTGTTACACCATAACCAAAATTCGTGGAACCCTTCGTGTTCTTTAATAAGGGTAAATAGGTCGTGAGACACTGACAGTTTGAGAACATCTGTGTGCAGTCCACCACTTCCTCCTGAGAGAGACTCTGGCAACCCCTTTATCCCATCGTGCACACTGCAGGACGACTGCTAGGGCGAGTGTCCTTAATGTCTCAGTTCTGAAACCCTTCTTAGCGGACACCGGATTGTTGCATCCATTGCTTTTTGTTTGTGTATAGTTCATCCAGCGTGATTAACGTTGATCACTAGAAATAGTTTTTAACTTCTGGTTTGCCAAGGAGCGGGAGATGACGGTTACTATACATATTTATGTTGTCTCACTCTCCTTGTTATATTATTTAACAAGTGAAAACCAAAATTCGGCCACTGAAAAATCAAACCTTTTTATAAGACGACGCTGGATAGTTTCTTCTCACAAATCCATTTTAATACTACGATTTCGGAAATACAAAGCAGTCGCTCCACATAAAGCTCCAAACATACCTAACAATACATTACTCTAAACAAAGCGGCATAATGTTAGCCGTGCTGTAGTGACAAGAAACCACGTCCGACTTGGACGGCAGCTCAAGTCTAACTGCCTTTATCGTGACGTTTTCGTGCTTGCACCAAAACGTCTTGCACACTTATCATTCTTTTGAAACTAATGCCGTGCAAAGTGTGTCTTGCAATCCATAGCCTGATCCAGGTTCCTTTGACAACTGTTGTTTCTCCTTTATTACGTATCATTATGTGTAACCACAAACATGTTGGTACTGAAGAACATAGGTTTAAGCTTTCCAATAACACTGATCAAGAACCGGATAGAAAAATGCGAACTGAAATATATTGAATCCTGACTTGTGGCCTTTACAGTTCAGTGTCGTTTTATTAACATCTTTTTACAACGTTAGTATCAGATAATCCGTAGTTGCCTCTTTCGGAGTGCCTGTTATACCAGGTCAGCATCCGAACTAAATGAGCACAAACTATGCAGATTTAAATGAATAACTTGTAATACTGCTGACCATAGCCCTGATTAACATATACAGTTGATCAACATCTTCCCTCTCAACTTGTCTGTCTTTCAGTTATGTTGCCTTTCCATGTCGTTCGTAACCAAGTTTACAACACATACGTCTAGTTGAAGTGAGTACTTTGTGACAGTATAGTGTCAATGAACGCCTTCATCCGATTCAAGACAAATGGAACCTCAAAAGTTTATTTGTCAATTAATTTCTCGTTGAAATATTTTGCTGTATCTGAGAATACAAATGGAAATTGAAGATGTGCACGATCAAGATAATTAGGTGTTCGGAAATTGTGTAAATTCTCCATCAGTGCAACCAATCTGTTGTTTGTTCGAGTAAATGTAGGTACTAAATAATGGTGGACAAATGAATCTTCAATGCCGACACTTCTTATTGGCTGTATGAACGTTCTCAAGTCATTTTCTTCTGTTAACTGACTTGTAGAATAAATAGGTTAAATCGTCTGGTGTTCAATCGTAATGGGTGTGGAAAGAATGTTGACAGGTTGACGTTGTGCTCAGACGTTCGTAAATTCAGTTCATAAATGCCGACGTGAGGAGTTCGTGTTCGGTCCCGATTGACCGAGTTGACTTGCTCGATGGTAGAAAAATCCTCGACAATTTCAACAATTCTTGATCTCCGTTTGTACATTCTGATTCTTTAACTTTCTGACGCATAGTTCAATGATTTATTTCTTAGGATGTTACAATATTATTGTTCTTATAATATTCTTGAACTGTCAAATATGACTCAATTTAACGAACAGTTGTTGTTTTCTGAATGTTCACTTCTGTGCAACAGTGTGCGCGTAATCTATTGTTTCTGATGCGCACATCCTGTATAATCGATGACTTGATTGCACTTCTATTTAGTATTTAAACACAATATACTCTGTGTGTTATATTTACACCTCAATTTATAATAATGATCAGTGTTTACTGTTGTAAATTAATCGGCAAGTGATTTCATTTTCCAAACAACTGCCTTGGCGACATCTTTACGCGGCTCTTCCTGTGTGTTTATTTTCCGTGCTGCACCGTGCGTTCACATGGTTTAAGCTGTGCATAGTTTTTCGTGACCTTGGCCTTCACATGTATTTGGCTCGATCGATTGTATGAATGTTAAATTTTCTAATATGTCATAAGTTAATAATAAATCACGGGTTCATAATTACCCTGCGAAAACCCCCATACCAAGGAGCGGGAGATGACGGTTACTATACATATTTATGTTGTCTCACTCTCCTTGTTATATTATTTAACAAGTGAAAACCAAAATTCGGCCACTGAAAAATCAAACCTTTTTATAAGACGACGCTGGATAGTTTCTTCTCACAAATCCATTTTAATACGACGATTTCGGAAATACAAAGCAGTCGCTCCACATAAAGCTCCAAACATACCCAACAACACATTACTCTAAACAAAGGGGCATAATGTTAGCCGTGCTGTAGTGACAAGAAACCACGTCCGACTTGGACGGCAGCTCAAGTCTAACTGCCTTTATCGTGACGTTTTCGTGCTTGCACCAAAACGTCTTGTACACTTATCATTCTTTTGAAACTAATGCCGTGCAAAGTGTGTCTTGCAATCCATAGCCTGGTCCAGGTATATGGCATGGTTCTATACTTTTCGGAAACCCTGTAGGTAAGAAATAGCAAGAGATTTCGTAAAATAATTATACAGATATAGACCAATAGCGTAAGTTTTCCGGAAGATGGTTTGTGAGATATACAAGAAAATGTAAATAACTCACAACTGTAAAACTATTGGGAATATCTTTACAAAGAAAGAAAAATAACAAGACAAATATTTTATAATAGGAACAATATTAATAAACAATAAAATTCTCTTTAAACAATTGTTTTCTTTCATCTAAATAGACATGAAAACTATGCTAATATGTTTTAGTTAGCATTAAGTCGATTTATCATGCATAACGACTTTGTTATGGACAATAAATAAATAATAATGCAAAAATAATTATAGTAAGTCGTAATTCACATTAAAAACCAACATTCTGCCTGTAATAAGTAAGACATCTAAAATTATAACGCAAACACCAGAAATTTGGCAAATAAACTGGCATTAAAACTGCCTCATCTGAGATTTCTTATACAACGTAGACAACGAATAAGGGACGATGTACATAATGAAACCATCCATCCATCATGTGCCATGCCGGTAAGCGTGGGCGGTCATGTTCTGCCATCTCACTCGATCAAAAGAGTCGTGGATCAGTTCCGTGTTTCTGTCTCGACCATGCCACAAGGCCAAGCCATCCAGATACTTGTTTCTAGGTCTTCCCCTTGGTCTGTTCCCCTCGATCTTACCAGTTGTCACCAAGTTCTCCAAATCATTTCTTCTCATAACATGCCCAAAAAATTGTGACTGTCTACGTCTAATGTCTCTGATCAGTTTACGATCTTCATTTGTTTCTTGAAGGACTTGTTCATTGGTCTTTCTGGCTGTCCATGGTATTCTTTGCATTTTCCTCAGAAACCAAATTTCTACAGCCATCAGATGTTTTTCAGCCTGGCTGCTCATTGTCCAAGCTTCACATCCATATAAAAGTACAGGTTCTATGTAGCATCTCAACACTCTTTTTCTCGTTTCAATTGACATCTTTTTATTGGTCAGTATGTTTTTCATCTTGCTAAAGGCTACTTTTGCCATGGCGATTCTTGTTCTAATCTCTTCAAGGCATCTCCCATCAGATGTTATTACTGTTCCGAGATAATTGTACCTATTCACTTGTTGAAGAATATTCCCATTTACTTGTATATTACACTGTGGTATTTCGTTCTTCCTAGTGACGACCATAATCTGTGTCTTTTTACAATTTAATTCTAACCCTTGTTGTTCACTGTACTAAATTTTGCAGGTCCTGTTCATTGTCTGCAATCAAGACTGTATCATCTGCATATCTAATGTTATTGATGCAACGTTCCCCAATGTTGATTCCTTCCATATTTTCAATATTTCTGAAAATATTTTCACTGTACATACTAGAAAACTGTCTGGGCTCAATTTTGTAAATAAATAAAATAGTATAGAGACAGTGCCACCTGAAGTCGGGGTGGGTTTGCCTGATGGCGAGGGACGCTGTTTATAGGGAAAGCTAATCCACACGCACAATTCAGTCCGTCGCTACCAGAAGTAGTGTGTATGGACTACGCTTGGGTTCAAAGTGAGCGAACGCAAAGAGACAACCCGGATGGTTGTACAAATAAAGACAACATAAGCAACAAAACTATCTTGTCCGTACCATAGAAAGACACAAAATACACTTTTGTAATATAAAATGCAATGATGCTGTCAAATGAATCGTCATCATTATGTGCCATTCTGATAAGCATGGACGGTCATGTTTTGCCATCGCACCGTTTTTCTGTTTCTCTATTAAAACTAAACATGACTATATCGGCGTCTGTAAAGAAGGTAGTTTGCCGTTGCTTTCCTTAACAGTGACCGCACTTGTCGATGACCGTAGTAATTGGATCAAAAAATATATCCTATACCATCGTGAAATGTGAATCTATTACCTACAATTATCTTTCGGCTGCTATTCAACTTCATCCACCACCGGCTTCCACGGCTTCTTGTAACCCTTGCTAAACTGGAACTCCACCCTACCCAAGGGTGTCCCATAGGCTAGTAGAGGGAAGGAATGAATCGCCTGGGGAGGTAATCAACGGAAGCCAAATTCGAAGAACTAGGCATGTATTGGTATCCCTGACTGTTACTTATAAGATGCACGAACTGCGTTTATAAACAATAATTACATGCTAGTGACAACGGCGTTTTCCGAGATCGAGGAATTGTTCCAGATATATTGATCTACCTTTTGCAGTTCTTGTTTATCAAGACGGATGATCAGCATGTGACTCAAATTGGAAACGTGTACTTAAAGGCAAAATGTGACGCACATAAACTCTCCGGTGCTTTATTGTAGTTGTTACTCAGATTAATGTAATTTATATTCATGTCCGGAATAATGTGGTTTCCTTCTAGCTGTTTGGGAATTTCTATGTAGGTTATACAAAAGGGATACGCAACAAGTTGCATACAAAAAGAATGCCACGTAATCAACGGCCTAGGTCTGCGTGTGATCCTTTATCTGCCTGATGTGGCTCGCGACGCATCGTAAAAGTATGACAGTGTTAAGATTGGTAGAATCATAGTTTGATTACTTGTAAACATGTAAGCTTGTCTACTGATTGTAAATGAAATAAACAGTCGATGTTATTGCACTCCGAACAAGCATATGCATGCCCAGTATCTGCCAGTGGAATCTTGAATGATGATGATTGATAAACATCAACATGGGACCGATATTTTGCGAGACATACATTATTTCAAACAACAGAATACGGCATCAGGAACTAGTAGTAGTAGTAGTAGTAGTAGTAGTAGTAGTAGTAGTAGTAGTAGTAGTAGTAGTAGTAGTATAGTAGTAGTAGTAGTAGTAGTAGTAGTAGTAGTAGTAGTAGTAGTAGTAGTAGTAGTAGTAGTATAGTAGTAGTATTAGTAGTAGTAGTAGTAGTAGTAGTATTAGTAATAGTAGTAGTAGTAGTAATAGTAGTAGTAGTAGTAGTAGTAGTAGTAGTAGTAGTAGTAGTAGTAGTAGTAGTAGTAGTAGTAGTAGTAGTAGTAGTAGTAGTAGTAGTAGTAGTAGTAGTAGTAGTAGTAGTAGTAGTAGTAGTAGTAGTAGTAGTAGTAGTAGTAGAAACACAGAAGAAGAGGAAGAGAAAGGTAAAGAGGAGAAGGAATAAGAAGGAAAGGTAAAGAGGAGAAGGAAGAGTATGAAGTGAAAACAAAAACAAATTATTTTGTAGCAGATATCAAATCAGAGCTTGAAGAACGCATACAAAGGTTGCAATAAAGATAATCCCAAAGCGTGTACTGCCTTTGGAGTGTGAAGTGCCTGGTATCCATTTTTGTGAGGCTAGTTTGACCCTCAGAGCCGTATTAGTCGGAAAGATCTAGTATCCACACTCTACTAATGAAGAATCAGATTCGCTGGGATGGTCGCTTAACTCTCATGCCAGATCACAGGTTCCCTAAACGAATTTTTTACGGCGAGTTGCGTTGTGGTAAACGCTCCCAAGGCGGCCAGAGGAAACGCTTTAAAGACACTCTGAAAATCTCACTGAAAGCTTTTGGAATTCATCATGACACCTGGGAGACTACAGCCAGAGACCAAAATTCGTGGCGTGCATCATTACGCAAGGGTGCAGTCACTTGTGAGGCCTCCAGGACTGCAAGAGCTGTGAAGAAAAGACAGAAAAGAAAATCCACTGCAGAAAATTCTCCTCAAGAAACGTCAATCATTCTTTGTCCACATTGTCAAAGAACAGTTCGAGCCAAAATAGGCCTTATCAGCCATCTTAGAACTCACGGCTCCATACTTTCAACCCCACTGGATGAAATGAATGGTCATCATCATTCTTGATGGACAAACAACTACAACAACAACAACAATCGGAAAGATCTAATCCTGCCTCGGCTGGGGTTTGAATCAAGACCACTATGTTGGCCGCCAATCGCACCAACCACGATGCGACCACGGCTTCCGTGATCTGTGCAGATTATGAAATACAGACGAAATTAATTCTTAAAAATTACAAAATCGATGTTAGATATCTATACACAACGTAGGCTAACCAACAACGTCATGAATGGTGAAAAGGTTACATTAACGACCGTTCTTTAAAATATCGGCTTCACTATAAACAAATAAATCAGTTTACTATATAAGTAAAGTAAGTAAAACACGCCTTTCCACCCCTATTTCATACATGCTGTTGGCCCCATATTTTCAGACATCAGTCATGTGATGTGATAAATATCCCACTGGTCGCCTTTACGTACCATAATATTTCCTGGTAGCTTTCTCAGGCTTGGTCAACTTGGAATCTCAGGACAATTTCTAAAAACTTCACGCCTCAAATCTACGTTGGAACTTTTGACCTCCTGTGGGCAGTCCAGCGTAAGTCATTGTCGCGGCTCCCCGTTCCCTGCTGTACACCACAGATGGAATTCCTGATCGACAGATCAAGATAAGACTCAGGTCATCATTAATGATAAAGCTAAAATTGGATGGCAGAACACAATCATTTCTAATCCCCCGTATATATGAAGCTCTACAGATTTCGTGTGCTCTATTTCATCTAGCCTGGATGGGAAATCTGAACACTTAACATCTGTTTAGAACAAAGAATACAGCTTCGAGGATACAAATGTTACAGAATGCTTCATTGAAATTATGTATATAAACAAAGAAAAGAACCGCATATCCCAACTAAGGAATGAATAAATCCATATACGCGCTACAAAGAACAGCTCTTGTCAATAGCGATACATCAAAAGCTTGCATAAATTAGCCATATACTTCATCAAGCTTCATTATCGAACATTATCCTTCAGGGAATGCATGAAAGGTAACGTCAGTGAGTTAGGGAAAGACATCAATGAATGAATAAATAAAATAATTACCAGCCTATAAGATTGGCATACTTCTACTTCAAGCTAAAGGTAGCGAACAATGGAAGTGCTCCTCCATGCCACGCTGAAGATAGCGTGAAATGGAGGAGCTTCTCTAGGCTACGCTGAAGATAGCAATGGAGGATATTCTCTACTTTACGCTGAAGATAGCAATGGAGGATATTCTCTACTTTACGCTGAAGATAGCAATGGAGGATATTCTCTACTTTACGCTGAAGATAGCAATGGAGGATATTCTCTACTTTACGCTGAAGATAGCAATGGAGGATATTCTCTACTTTACGCTGAAGATAGCAATGGAGGATATTCTCTACTTTACGCTGAAGATAGCAATGGAGGATATTCTCTACTTTACGCTGAAGATAGCAATGGAGGATATTCTCTACTTTACGCTGAAGATAGCAATGGAGGATATTCTCTACTTTACGCTGAAGATAGCAATGGAGGAT
This sequence comes from Cepaea nemoralis, assembly GCA_014155875.1. NCBI lineage: Eukaryota > Metazoa > Mollusca > Gastropoda > Stylommatophora > Helicidae > Cepaea > Cepaea nemoralis. The sequence continues at coordinate 235,982 of JACEFZ010007168.1, read as the reverse complement.
ATTCTCTACTTTACGCTGAAGATAGCAATGGAGGATATTCTCTACTTTACGCTGAAGATAGCAATGGAGGATATTCTCTACTTTACGCTGAAGATAGCAATGGAGGATATTCTCTACTTTACGCTGAAGATAGCGAGGAAAGGAGGAGCTTTTCTAAACTACGCTGAAGATAGCAATAGATAACCTTTTCCACTTTACGGTCAAAATAGCGAGCGATGGAGGAGCTTCATTACGCTTCGCTGAAGATACGGAGCCATGGAGAAGCTTCTAGACTCTATGCTGACGGTAGCAATGGAGAAGCTTCTCTACTTTACGGTCAAGATAGCGAGCAATGGAGGAACTTTTCTGCTCAAAGCTGAAGATAACGTGCAAAGGAGGAGCTTCTCTACTTTATGCTGAAGATAGCGAGCAGTGGAGGAGCTTTTAACGTTACCATAAAGACAGCGAGCAATGTTCGTTAAAATGAAGATTGAAGACAGTGAGCAATGGAGGAGCTTCCTGCGTTACAATAAAGATAGCGAGCATTGGAGGAGCTTCACTGTGAAAATGTTAGTTGCATATAATTTACAGGACGTCGCTGTCAACACGAGCATTTTTTTTTCCTGTTACGATCTGTTGGCATGTTTACGTTAAGCAGTTTGTCATTGCTTTCTGAGCGATCGGCACACATACCACTTCGTAAAAAAAAAAAAAACCAACCCAATGCGGTCTGCTGCCAAATCGCCCGCATATGTGTTTCGAACGCGGGTATGCCGAATCACGAACAGCGTCCGTAACACCTTCGGCACATAATCGACTGAGAAGATACCATGTGAAAATACAATGTTTGAATCGTTAAAGCTCACACAGAGTTTTGCTCTTGCTTCTTTGGATTTCAGTTCATAATCGCTTTCATTACACACACATATCTCCATTTGTGCTCTAGTTGTCTTCCATAGATTACATCAGTAGTGCATGAACTAAATAGTAGCATGTGAGGTTAGAAATATATAAGGACATGATGAATATACTTGTGGCTGTATGTGTGTCCCTGCCAGTAAGGAAGAATGGTAGACTTCCCTCCTTATTGATTCCCGGGCAGAGGAGGCTCGTCAGCCTTGGTTGGTATCTCTTCTAAGAGAGGAAACTTTAAATCTCAAACCTCCGCTGCCTTGCGGGTATACCCATATGGGAAAGGCCTCGGGAGTAAACCCTGAGGACAAATCCGGAGATGGAGTCCCTAAGGCAGTTCTATGTTGTAAACAACATAGTTCTGGCAACTCCTGCGACGGCACCGATGCCAAGTTGCATTGGCTACTGCCTTTCCCTTGGTCAACATCGGCGACGTGGAGAGGGGGAACGTGCTACTGGCAACAGCTAGTTCTCCGATTTCCATTGCCCAGGCTTTGGCCCTGAAGAAGTCAGTATATGTGTGTATGTGTATGTATATGTCCGTGTGTGTGTGTGTGTGTGCGCGCGCGTGTGTGTGTTGTATGATATCATATATCCCAAACATTTTGATGATGTCATCGCGTTTCACTTTGTCAAATGCTATGGTCTAAAGCGTAATTATGCGTCAAGATGTGTCTCAGTTATTCTCTCTATTAGTGTTCGGAATGTGTGTACACTATTGCATTGTTCGCACCTTTCCGATCCACAAATCCATAATTGTCTTCACGAATTCCCATCGGTAGTTTCCTTCTTCTTCTTTTCATTATAATTCTTGGTTAGAATTATTGTTTGTGTCTTCTTTCCTGTTCTATCTCTTTGATTGTAAATTGAAACATTACAGGGTTCAAATTGGGATTTCACAAGAAAATAACATAAAGGTGTTTGCAGAAAATTGCTTTCTTTGTAATAACATTATGTGGCATTTGTAAAGCTGTGTTCTCTGCTTCGACAGCGAAATTACAGAATATATCAAGTAAATTACAGTAAAGAACTCATGAATCTTACTGGGTATCTGGTGCTAGTATCACAGGATTCGATCGCATGATCACCGGACCGACAAGCAAGCTCTCTAACCACTACGTCACAGCAACTCCAACAGAGAATGCGGAGGGTTTAGTCATATACATGTAATCGATTCCCCACAACACGCTCACCTCTGCATTTTCGCGGCTTTATCTTCACACGGGTTACCAAGGACATCTATCTCGCAATCTGTACTTGAATAATCTTTCAGCAAAATGTTGATATTAATTTCACCCTTTTCCCCCTCGTCAGTCTTGTACCGTTCTTCTTAGAGACAGTTTAATTCAAAATATGCAGACGTGCTTCCATAGAACTGCGTTCGTGACAGCTTTTTCAAAGCAGAGAGGGAAAGTGTTGGCATTTTCTCATCACAAACATTGGAGTATTTGAAAGTTTATTATAATTGCATTGTCATCTGGTGCGTTTTACAGACAGGCACAGGAAGCATCTGTCGGTAAGTCAAATACCTTGTCAGTGGTTTTCAGATGGTGTTTACGGGCACCGCAGATTGCAGAAAGAATTGGCATTTTAGCTATCTATTAATCCATCCATGCATTTTATACATTGTTTTTCCGTTTTCGTTCGTTTGTCTACCCGTTTAGTTGTGTATGTGTCTGTGCCTTGGTTTATGTATGTCCGTGTAAGTAAATATATGGATGATTTGGCCACGTGGTATAGTCCAGACAAGAAGGCGGAGCCAATCCACGACTCTGGTGATCGTTTCAAGTTTGCGAAACATGACCGCCCACGCTTATCGGCATGGCACATTATGATGATCTCTCACTCTCCCTGTGTCTGTCTCTGTATCTCTCTCCTTCTCTCTCTCTCTCTCTCTCTCTCTCTCTCTCTCTCTGTATGTGTGTAAGTGTGTGTGCCTAACATACCTGCTTGTCATTCTCTCTGGCCAACTATCGATGGGTCGATTCGTCTGTCTGAACACCTCTCTTTCTGACTATCTTTAATACAATTGCATACTTTTTTAACAATATGTCAGTACATTCTCGATAACAAATTCTCGTACACTAAGAATCCCTCTGTTGTGTACTGCTTTTATCCATTACAAGTAAAGGATCCGTTCACACGGCATAAAGCGCAGAGGACGTTAAGGCACTGTGGGCATAAGGCGAGTGGGCATAAAGTGCAGTGGGCATAAGGCGCAGTGGACAAAATGTGCAGTGAGCATAAGGCACAGTGGGCATAAGGCGCAATGAGTATAATGCGCAGTGGGCATAAGGCGCACTGGGAATATGTGCCGGACATATTTTTCTATATTAGTCTGTATTCGATGGATGATAGGGCCAGTAATAAACCGCAACCCTTTACTTTCCAAGACATTATCTGGAACCCATTGTTCCAACAGGGTTCATTTTAAAATTACGTTTCTGTGCGGATTCGAACCCATGAACTATTGGACCTGCAGGCAAGCATCTAGCCACTAAGCAACCGACCACGGCTCCTATGTATCCCTTTGCCTCATTGCGATTTCCGTAATAATAATTAGTCTTGGGTAGTCATACAGTTATGACGTTTACACATTTCCAGCACGTTTTGTATGTTTATAATAAAACATATATTGCTGTTAATGTTGAAGTTCAGTGCCTGTTTCATAACGACGAAGGCAGACTGTAAATTCATATTACTAATCTGAGTTCAACATGCTATCAATCTCAAACTTGTACATTATCCAAATCACACTTGCGAAAATTCAACACCTGTGAGATGAGTTGCCCGAGGAGAGCTGCCAACTTAACAATCCGAGACTGAATAAGAAATGTTGTTATCAGACAAACAGTGGGATCAACACTGTGACATAATGTCCCAGTTCGCGCCAGCTTACAGACGATTATTAATAGCGGTTCTTAGAACGACTGATTTCATGTGTGAGAGACTGGCACTACCTTGTATGGTAAGGAATGCCAGCACTCAGATAGAGGCTAGGAATGTGACCATAGCTCAGAATAGCCTGGAATAATCTGGTAAAACTTTCAGGCGGGACCAGACCTAGTCACTTGAGTCTGGCAGCTCCCACTATGTAGACGTGTATTTTTTCCCGGGAGGGTGTAGCCCTTTTTGGGGGCTATTTTCGCCTCTATGTTGCATTGACAATTGAGGCACCCGGCGGGGAACATCTTGGTCTGATCTTGGCTGGTTATTGGTCAGCTGATTTTAGCTGATCGAAGTATAGCCCACTTTGGCTGTACGTCTGACGAGAGATGTTATTGATCTCCTTCCTGTATTAGGAGGGAGGTTATAGGCTGCACCATCTTACGCACTGGAGTTACTCTCGAGGTGGGACAGTCATTTGCACTGGAGTGAACTATGAAACCAATACGGATCTTCCTGTGGTACAATGTCCCCCCTGCGACATTGTGGATTCCTCTTTTTCCTTTCGACGAAGAAGGTTACCCATTTATATTACGGGAAGCCGCATAACAATGTTCAGCCAGCTGTGACACCAAAGCATAGAGAGTTTTTTTTTGGTCGTTGGAGACCCCAGCGACTTTGTTGAGAGTCTGTGCTTTATTCGTTCCAGAATGTTGGCGAGGTCACAGATGGAATGGTACTTTCCTTATGAGAGGTCGTCATAATTTGTAATTTAATATGAACCTAGCTACTCTTCTCTGGTTTGTGTAAATGTCGTGCTGAGACATTTGAGACTTCATCTTCTTCTACGATCAAGCATGCAAGTCTTACCATTTACGGGAAATCGCCGAGAGGAGATTCAACTAGCTACTGACCCAGACTCAGGGAGAGTCCTTCCTTTATCAACATCCTCCAGTACGTCGTTGAAGCATTCGTGCTACAACTTGTCCTAACTGATGGACGTTTTTCTCAAGGGTTGAAATCCCTTATTTTATGCAGATATTTTTATCCTCTCAATACCACCGCCAGATCGAGTAATCCAGACTTCAAGTCACACACCATCATCCATTTTATAGAAGGGAACACTTGAGAAGTTCTTTTTTTGTTGGTCAATTATGACTGGCTTTTGTCAATATCAACGATCCGCATCACCATTACCTTGATCAGTATCCAGAGAACCTTTGTTTACCTCAGTGGCACAGTGTGGAGTTTGGTCAAAGGTGGGGATGGGGAGTGCCCACCTATTTCAGCAGTAAATCAGATGAAGAGTTGGTAAAGAACAGTAGCAGAGTCATCATAAGAATGGTGGTAGAATAGAGACAGTGGAGAGAAGTCCTGTGTGGAGTGGTTACACTAATGACATCAGCACCAGTCAGAGATATGATTTATGTTCTGGTTGGGTTTTTTGTGTGTGATTTACATCATGTAGGGGTAGAGAAGAGAAGATGAAGAGGAGAGTTGTTAGATTATGAGTTATACATTATTTGAGAATGTATAGGTTTGGTTGATGTTTTGATAGAGTGTAGTGGAGACAGAGTCTCGTATTTCCAACTTATGAGAGTCGGGCAATAAACATATATGTTCGTCAGGAGAGTTTTTCATTGTCTACGTGACCAGTGTTACACTGTTTGTTGTCGTAGAGAAATGTGCTACTGTGTTTGTATATGTGCAGAGAATCCAGTGGGAGGTCGACCAACACACAGTCTCAGATATTTTATTCAAGGATAACAACTTGATAGAGATCTGTGGTTAAGTGGCCTATTCTCTGTGGTAGTCTTCAGGAAGGTAGTTTATCTTGTAATGTGGGTGGAGTCTATTCGACCATCATCCCATTCTTCTTTCAAAAGAGCCAATAACTACTCTATTCCTGGAGTCTTTTAGGAAAGAAACTGTCTCGAATCAACTGCCTGATACGGCGAACCTGAGGGACCAAATGAATCATATACCCTAGACTCTATTTCAGTCCATTTCGTATGGTATTATCATTTATTATCTCACAAACACCTTGTGCCACATTTATCGAAAGATAGAAGATCAAATGGTTTGGCCATGTCGTTAGCATGCAACACCATCAACTGCCAGCACTGGCCTTACTTCAGTGATCATCTGCGACGACAGCTAGAACAGAAAATTGATTGACGACATCAAAGATATTGTACAATCACACGAAATGACACTATTCAGTGCCATCTATTTGGCGCTGGAACGCCAATTATTCCTCTCCACGACGCTTAACGGCAAAAGTGGAAGACGACGATGATGATGATGATGTTGAATGTTGTAGTTTAAATTTAACATAATAGGAGATGCATGACTGGAGGTATGGACAAAAGGAGAAAGAGATCAGATGTGTAGAATAGGCCTGCGTGGCGAATTCTGAAACCATTAAAAATATAATTAGTTCGTCCGTTCGTTCAAGTCGGTCGGTCCGATAGTCTGCCTATTTGTTTGTTTGTCTGCCTGTGTCTGTCTCTCTGTCTGTACATACCTATGTGTCTCTGCTTCTCTGCTTCCCTGTGTCTGTCTATGTGTCCCTGTATGTCTGTTTATCTTTCTCTGTCTGTCCATCTGTCTGTCTGCCAAAACAAATGTCTTCTGCGGAACTAAATCATTTCGCTAATATAAATTTAAATTTTCTCACACTAGCCTGGACCAGTGCTATTCCACCATTACATGGAATTTCATGGCCAAATGTCCCTCAACCATTCTCCTGCGAAAAAACGCAGACGCCACAATTATTCCAACCACAAACTGAGAACCCCTGCTTATGCTCCGTAGAAGCTCCAGATATGTACCCAGTAATTTATTACAATATTATTTACAGTCTCTTTGACAACCATAAGCAAAACTCTTTGAGTGTAATGCCAGCTAATACACATACAATCATGAGCAGGGCCAGTTTAACACCCTTTGAGACCCTGAGCACTGACAAGCTGACAAGATTGTGGTACCTATATATATATACACTAGGAGCCCCGGTGGTCTAGCGGCAAGATACTCGCCTGTCGGTACATTGTTCATGGGTTCGATCCGGAGAGGATTAAAATAAAACAAATTAACATAGGCTGCCAAGTCAACCCAGACCACAATGGTACCAGAAAATGTATGGGGAAATAAAAGATACCGGTGTGCTAGTGACCACATCACCCGCTGAGTGCCGATTGGTCTGCACAAATGTGGGCCAAGCACCATATGCTTAGCTCGTCGTAAGGTACACAATGTATTTGCTTCGCAATTAAACCACAATAAACAGTAAAATAAACTAATATTTTTCGAAATAAAACAAAACTTCCAGTAAGAAAATAATTTTTGTTTTTGTATGTTTTCACGTTATTTATATTTAAAATCAAAGCAATGTTTTCCCGTAGTGATTTTGAATAACGAAGACACAAACCATCGATTGTACGATTTATTGTCTGGCATGTTTCACTGCATCTCTTCAGGTACATACTGCAAAGGTCACACAACACAGAGTAAACTAACTAGATACATCGTCCAAGCTGAAATATACACATGTTTGATAGTAATATCAATTGTTTACCATGGTAATTTTAAATTGACTATCATGTCTTTCTGTTTGCACAAAATTGACCTATGAAGATGAATCATTATAGCTTCTGCAAACTTTAATAAACGACTATTTTGTGTATGAAACACCACGCGATTAGCGATGTCTCTATCAATTACATGGCCGGTTTCCAAGATATGACGTGCAATGGACGACGCCGGAAGTTTATAATTGTGGTGTGTCAGCCTTCCCTTGATTCCATCGCCTGTATGTAGTATCTTGTCAATCCAGTTCCGTATGTATTCAACAACACTGCTGTGTAACTGCCGCTCTGTTTTGCCGATGTAGGTAGACTCGCACCTGCATGTGAATTTGTACATGCAATTGGATGTGGCGTACAGAGGGGTAGATTCTTTTACTGCTGGGGTGAGAATAGGTGTAGTTCTGTACCTACTAACTGGAGTTGCGGCACAGAATGTTCAGCCGACTGCTGTAATGAGCCGGTTCTGCATTACGTCATCCCCTCGAAAGGTTACCTTGAGCTTAGGGACTGTAGTTACGTCTGATTTTGGTTTCGGCTGTTGGCGGTGGCACTTAATAAATCTTGTGGAGTACCCATTCAGGCTGTAGGACATTCTTAAGAGTTTCGATTTCATCTGTCAGTGTGTCCTGGCGCATATCTTCCTAGCACGGTCAAACAGGGTCCGTACTAAGCGCTGTTTGTACTGGACAGGTGCGAAGCTATGATAATTTAAGTATTGCCCAGTCCATGTTTCTTTGCGGTATATATTTCAGAAGTGTTTGGTGTCGTACTCCTGTCTCTGTGGAACTGGATCAGCGGGACCATTTGCAGTTGTTCGCCACACTGCCTTGGTATATCAGGCAATGGAAAATGTATGTGATGCCACATGTCTCCTCGAGCCCTGAGCTGTGCTTTAGAAAGTCTCGTACCATTAACCTGCTGTTTGTGTGTGAATTACTAGGTTTAACATGGTTTAAAACGGATTTAAAGGTGATAGACAGACTTCATTGCACCGGCTTTTATATGGCACGGTGTCTTTCCGCAAGGCAGTGTGTCAAAAGCGTCGCCAAAAGCACGAACTCCGTAGTTCCAGCAACGACCGTCGGGACCCAGGGGTCTCCGAGAGAGCTAGATTCGTGAACCGAATGACGGAGTCCTTGGCTCTCCGGGCAAGGAATAGATACCCGGTCTCCCGCGTGACAGGTCGAAAAACTCCACTTTACTAGTCTTGAGAGCACGGAGGAAGAGCTGGCCCGTCTTTCCCTCCCGTAGCCAACAGCCAGTGCAGGCATCCGAAACCACGTCCATTTTGCTATTGTCAGCGTAACATGAGCAGGACTTATTTTACTTAATTATTTATTGAGCCGTGATCATGAATAGCTAGCGGGCCGATTATCACGGCAAGTAACATGATAATCAGATGAAACTCAAATCACTTGCCATTTTTACATATACGGTTGCTGAAGTGAATCCCAGCGTTCTCTGTCACTCGCATTGTGGTGTAGTTTAACACCCAGGTATCTCGCCAGTCCTGTGATAGTGTCTTTCCATTGCCCTCTTCGTTAAAACTTGCCTTGTACACTTGCCTTGAAAATTTGCCTTTGTACTCTTGACCTGTACAGTTGCCTTGTACTTGTACACTTGCCGTGTACGCTTGCCTTGAACACGTGCCCTGAAATCTTGCCTTGTGCATTTGTCTTGTATACTTGCCTTATACATTCGCCTTGTAGACTTGCCCTGTACACTTGCCTTGAAAACTTGCCTAGTACACTTGCCTTGTACACTTGCCTTGAAAACTTGCCTTGTACACTTGCCTTGTACACTTGCCTTGAAAATGTGCCTTGTACACTTGCCTTGAAAACTTGCCTTTATACACTTGACCTGTACAATTGCTTTAAGCACTTGTCCTGTCCATTTGTCTTGTACACTTGCTTTGAACACTTGCCCTGAAAACTTGCCTTGTACACTTGCCTCGTACACTTGCTCATATAGAAAGCTCTTCGGCAGGGTGTCATATCATTTCATATGTTTTAAGTATTTTATTTACCTCACTTTGTTCATTTGCACCCATCATCCAGCGACTTGCCTGTGGTGCGTAATGACGACGTGTCCCCAGGTGTAACTGGGGTGACTATTTTTATTTATTGTCTCTTCTAGTACTATGGACAGAAAGAAAAACCAACGAGTAAGTCCTACAACAGGCAAATGGAAGCCGCAAACTGATTAGAGAAATTAGGCATAGACAATCATGGTATTTTTGGCACGTTATGAGAAGAAATAAACTAGAAAACTGATCCGCGACTCTCGTAATCGTGTGACATGACCGGCCACGCTTAGCGGCATGGCACATGATAAATGAATTAAACAGCTGGCTAGCTCTATTTTTCTCCAAGTATGGCATTTCATTATTCTCTTGTATATAAATGGTGTTATATACATATAGCTTTACCCTTTAAAGGAATGTCAATTTCTGATTACTTAATAAAATAGGACATGCCTCTTGGAATAAAGAATGTCTATTATAATTCTATGATTATGTTAGAGAAAGAATTATGAAACGGGGTTATCATGAATACAATGAAGTAAAGGATAATAACTCAAATGTCACAGAAAATCAGACCGTGTACTTAAGTTGTTGATTTATGTCGTTATTTTCGCTATCACAGGATTAATAAACAAAACCGCGTAGACAAACCTCGGAGGGTAATTGAACAAATGATCTTAAATCTGAGGCTTGTCGCAGCATTAATCTTTTAGTGAATTCGACATTTCACTGAGAATTGATTTAAACATCGCGTCAATGTTGTTTGAATAATAACCCAGACAGGAAACATCAGCTTTAACGGTCTGCTAAGGATTATACTTGAGATCTGTATTGTTAACTTAAGATTCCCACGGCCTTCACCCTTCGACCCGGACTGTTATTGGTACCATACATTTTCTTGTGAAGTAAAAGTAATATTGACCGTAACACATCTCGAGTGACGACTGGTGACGATATGAGTCTAACACCCCAGAAGCTTTAGAAAAGTGGTTTTATAGAAGAATGCTGAAAATTTCATGGACAGCCAAAATTAGTAATCTGAAGTTTTAAGTTAGTTAATCGTTATGTTAGTCGCGGTTCTAACTTCACGGCAACGGGTCGTCCCCATTATGCTCCGTTCTTGTATCAGTAAATATCACACGAAATGATCCTCTCTGCCCTATGGGAAAAGTGGAATAGACAGGAGTCTCGACACGCCAAAAGCCAGCACAGGTACACTGTGCATAATGCCGCCGTCAGAATGCCAACACAAAAGTCCTCCGCGGAAAATACAGTTCATCGTCGATGGAAGCGGCAGTCACTAGAAAAACCAGCAGCCATACATTACTGCATTACAAGTCGAGAGGATCGACTTCATTACCCCGGAATTTATCCCATATGGCTCGGTTTCTTTCGGCAGGGCGGCCCGCTTAAAGCATAGTACAAAGCACGAACACCGTAGCTCCAGCGACGACCCTTGGGAATCTCCAGAAATGCATTCGTGAACCGAAAAGGCAATCCAGTCACTTCCAAGCGACATACCGAACACATTACTGCATTAAAAGTCGAGCGGATCTGAAGTTTTAAAAGAAGCTAGAACATAGGGACAGCTTAGCACAAACATTAGGAAGACACAGGTCATCATTTTGGTCACATTATGATAAGACGAAAACCGGATAAACTTGTGGAAGGAGAGACAGAGGAAGACAACATGAGAAAAATTCTTGACAGTCTTGTGTCATTGCCCTGGAGGGTGTCAACACATAAATTGATGTATTCCGTTAGAGATTACAAGATGTAGAGAAGCCTGATCGCCCAATGCCAGTCGGCAAGGTATTTTATGACGATATTTGAGCACCGTATGCCAAGGACAGCTCAAGACGCGTAACGGGATCCTTTACTTGACTCTTACCTGCAATCATAACGCTTCTATTGTGTTCTTAACTCAAGACTTAGCTTTAAACAAAAGTGTGGCTCAAGGTTGTGTGTACAGTCTGGGTTTTGTTAACAGTAACAAGGTCAGGTCTTAGTCAGATATGATTGAGCTACGTATGGTAGTAGATGACATTACCTGATTTCTGTTAGCGCCGAATTATGGGCCGTCTTCACCAAACCTGACATCCTACATTATGCCAACCCTTTCGAGCGGAGGAACGCAATTGGGAGGGTACATGTATTACCCTAGTGCGAGGAAATGCAACCTAAAGACAAAATGTCATTGCAGGGATGATTAGGCCCTAAGCCTTGATCGGCAACTTTTCTAGAATCGAAGCTCCAGCAGGAAGACACTTAGAACATTGCTTTGCTTATCCGGCAGCTTCTGCAGCTGTCTTGATACAGGCATATTGGTGTTGCTATCCTCTGCATGGACAACATATGGACTCTAAATTCAGCCCAGGCTTGTGCTGGGGAGAGGTATTACTTCACTCAACAAACTATCGTCACATCAAGACGGCAAGGTGACAGTCATTAAAAATTGTTTTGCGCATCCTTTACAGGACATCGTTGTCAACATCAGCATCTTTCAGCTGATTGTTGATTTTTCGGCAAGATTACGCTCAGTAGTTTGCCATTGCTTTCTGAGCGGCCGGCTCAGTATCCCGCAAGTCACCAGCGCGGGTAGAACAGTTTTCAGTTCTCGCGCGCTGCGAGGCTCTGCGTAGATAAACGGGATTACGGAGAAAGTCGAGTAACCCCTCGGCCAGAGAGACTTACAGTCATTCATCATCATCATCATCATCATCATCATCATCATCATCATCATCATCATCTTCTTCTTCTTCTTCTTCCACTTCTGCCGTCAAGCGTCGTGGGGAGGAATAATTTGCGTTCCAGCGCCCGGTGGGCGGCACTGGATAGTGTCATTCCGTGTGGCTGTACAATGTCTTTGATGTCGTCAATCCGTTTTCTTCTTGGACGTCCTCTTGGTCTCGTCGCAGATGATCTTTGATGTAAGGCCAGTGATGGTAGTTGCTGGTGTTGCATTCTAACAACATGGCCGAACCACTTGATCTTCTGTCTTTCAATAAATGTGGCACAAGGTGTTGATCCCACAGTCTGTCTGATAATAGCATTTCTTACTCGGTCTCGGATTGTTAAATTGGCAGCTCTCCTCGGGCATCTCATTTCGCAGGTGTTGATTTTGCGAAGGTGTAATTTGGATAAAGTCCAGGTCTGAGATTGGTAGCATATGGTTGGTGTGAATATGCTGTTTATCATCTGTCGTTTTGCGAACATAGGTATATTTGGATGTTTCAGTCAGGGTGATAGTTGATATGTAAGTGCACTAGCTTTTTGACATCTGATTTCAATTTCTCTTCCAATCTGCCATCTTCTGTGATCATACTTCTAAGATATTTGAATTCTTTAATTTGTTTCAGAGTTGTACTTTTCATCTGCATATTTAGTGGGCCTGGCGATCTGCTAACTTGCATTACTTCGGTTTTGGCTGTGTTTATACTTATATTGTATCTGCTGCAGGGTTGAACTCCCTATGTTTACACAGGAAATATATGCATGCTCTTAGTACTTTCACTTTTGGTGCTCCATCTGTGCCAACATAATTATTTAATAGCTTTAGTTTTATGCAAAGCAACTTTAGTTTGTTCTCCTTTAATTTCCAACATTTCCATGGCCCGTCAGCAGTGTACCTAGATATTCAAAATAGCTCACTTCCTACAATGTCTCTTCATTTATATCAGTTATATATATATATATATATATATATATATATATATATATATATATATATATATATATATATATATATATATATATATATATATATATATATATATATATATATATACTAGCTGACCCGGCCCGGCTTCGCCCAGTCCCTGGTGGGGAGCATCTCATTTAATTCATATAAGTAGTCATATAAGTTCTCGTTCCCGTTACCGACTGTCTGTCTGTCTGTCTGTCTGTCTGTCTGTCTGTCTGTCTGTCTGTCTGTCTGTCTTTCTGTCTGTCTGTCTGTCTGTCTGACCCGGCCCGGCATCGCCCAACTCCTGGTGTGGAGCATCTCATTTAATTCATATAAGTAGTCATATAAGCTCCCGTTCCCGTTCCCGACTATCTATCTGTCTGTCTGTCTGTCTATATGTCTGTCTGTCTGTCTGTCTGATCCGGCCCGGCTTCGCCCAGCCCCTGATGGCGAGCATCTCATTTAATTCATATAAGTAGTCATATAAGTTCCCGTTCCCGACTCTGTCTGTCTGTCTGTCTGTCTGTCTGTCTGTCTGTCTGTCTGTCTGTCTGTCTGTCTGTCTGTCTGTCTGTCTGTCCGTCCCTCCCTCTCTGTCTGTCTGTCTGTCTGCCTGTCTGTCTAATCATTTATTGGTTGCAGTTAGAACAACCTTAGATAAACGAAGACCAACTTACAAAAAGCATTAGAAAGAGCACTTGAAAGGTCTTTACATCTTCCCCAACAATTAACTTGGGTAAATGGAGCAGCGGCAGCAGCATCAGCAGAAGAAGGAAAAGGAGGAGTAGGAGCTGGGAGGAGGAAGAGGGAGGTGGAGGAGGGAGGAGTTAGGAGGGAGGAAGAGATAGGCGGAGAGAGGAGGAGGAGGGAGGAGGAAGGAGGAGGAGGAGTAGGGAGGAATAGGAGGGAGGAGGAGGGATTAGGAGGAGGAGAGAGGAGGTAGGAGAAGGGAGGAGGAGGGAGGAGGAAGGAGGAGGCAGGAGGAGGAGGCAGGAGGAGCGAGGAGGAGGAGGAGGGTAGGAGGAGGAAGAGGGAGGGGGAGGAGGAGGGAGGAGGAAGGAGAAGGAGGGACGAGAAGAACGCAGGGGGAGGAGGAGGGAGATGGAGGAGGAGGGAGGAGGAGGAGAGAGGAGGAGGAGGGAGGAGGCGGAGGGAGGAGGTGGAGGGAGGAGGCGGAGGGAGGAGGAGGGAGGAGGAAGAGGGAGAAGGATGAGGGAGGAGAAGGAGGGGAAGGATGAGGAGGGAGGAGGAGGAAGAGGGATGAGGAGGAGGAGGGAGGTGGAGAGAGGAGGAGGTAGGAGGAGGAGGAGGGATGAGGGGGAGGACGTAGGAGGAGGAGGAGGGAGGAGGAGGGAGTAGGAGGAGAGAGGAGGAGAATGGAGGAGGAAGGAAGAGGAGTGATTAGGAGGAGGGAGGAGGAAGAGGGAGAAGGAGGACGGAGAAGGAGGAGGAGGGAGGAGGAGGAGGGAGGAGGAGGTAGGAGGAGGAGGAAGAGGGAGGAGGAGGAGGGATGTGGAGGGAGGAGGAGGGAGGAGGTAGAGGTAGGAGGAGGGAAGAGGAGAGAGGATGAGGAGGGAGGAGGAGAAGGGAGGAGGAGAGGGAGGAGGAGGGGGAGGAGGTAGGAGGGGGAGGGAGGAGAAGGGGGAGGAGGGATAAGGGGGAGGACGTAGAATTAGAAGGAGGGAGGAGGAGGGATTGGGAGGAGAGAGGAGGAGAAGGGAGGAGGAAGGAAGGGGAGTGATTAGGAGGAGGGAGGAGGGCGAGGAGGTAGGAGGAAGAGGGAGGAGGAGGGAGGAAGGAGGAGGAGGAGAAAGAGGGAGGAGGAGGAGGGAGAGGGAGGAGGGGGAGAGGAAGAGGAAGAGGGTAGGAGGAGGAGGGGAGAGGAGGAGGAGGATTTTAACGCATATGCCTGTAGACAACTGCAGCGAAAAGGTGGGTCTGTCTATCTATCTGACCCGGCGTGGCTTTGCCCAGCTCCTGGAGGGTAGCGTCTCATTAAATTCATACAACAAAAAAAGTAACTTAAAAGAATGTCCTTCCACACACCATCCATTATTTTTAATGAAAACTCTTTCTAATCACCTGCATGACTACAGTAACTTCTTAAGCATAAAAAGATGAGTTACAATGTTATGCATTGTGCATTATTTTTATGAAAACTTTGAAAATGCCTTACAGATTGTATCTTTATTTATTATAACTCATATGCCGGTACATAACTATGGACAAAGAGTTTATAAATCTTTGAAAACGATGCCACAATATGACTATAAGTTATACAGAAAAGTTATGCTCCTTGAAATAACTTTTACAGAGTTAAGTCCCCTGAGATATATTAAATTATAATGAAAAGTGAAAAATGAAATAATATTGGGTAAGCAGCCGATTTCACACTAAAAAATATGACAGTGGGCTGCACTGGAATGAAAGGAAGACGTGTAGAAAATTTCATCTCAATCGGATGGGCCGTTCGCGAGCGCACAAAGGACATACGGACATACAGACAGACAGACAGACAGACAGACAGACAGACAGACAGACGGAGATCGCAATTTATATATAAGATATATATATATATATATATATATATATTATATATATATATATATATATATATATATATATATATATATATATATATATATATATATATATACATACATACATACGTACACAGTATGAAAGAAGTAATTGGTGTTCGTTTTTTACCCTTGCACTCCCTGTATTGGTTTCTGTAAATGTTGAAAGTAATCATTTTTTTAAATCTCCCCGTCACAGACAGAAACATCGTGCACCGTCTTATTGCCGTCTGTCTACAAGCGTATTTCGTTCCAGTACCATACATTTACATATATTTCCTACAACAAATATTTCTTCAACCAGCTATTCATAAAAAAAAATACACATATATCATCATAATCAAGTGTCTTTGCCAACTGGCGTGGACAACCATGCATCTCCACATCCTGCTATCTCCAACGGCGTGTGTCAACTCGTGTTCTGAATCCCTTTCTTGTCATGACACAAGAATGTCAACTATATTCTCTGTCGTTCTTCTCCTATCTCTCTTTTCACAAATCTGTCCAGCATTCACATGTCCAGTTTTGCCTTCTCAAAATTTTTACCAAACAATGAATATTACATTTTAAGATATTTGTGATAAGTTGTACTTCTAATGTATCATCCATCAAATGTCCAGATTACTCATTGGCCGTCCAATGAATTTTCAGCAAGCTTGTATAAAACCACATCCCATAGGTGTTTGTTTGCTTTAGTTGTTTACTAATTGTCCAGGATTCGTATCCATATGCTAATACTGGGTGTATGTAACAAGCAAGAATTATTTTTCTAACTTCCAATTGCCAGGATTTATTGCGTAAAATATTCTTCATTTGATAGAATCTAGTTTTTGCAACAATATATACTTAAAAAGAATCGGACAGTTTGGTCGTGTTAATATCATATCCTTATAAAGCAATTTAAAAATTTTGTTAACAAAATATTAACATGTGAGACTAGTTAACAAATAGCAGGCGGTTTGGGGGAAATTTTTTTGTTACATTGAGCCTCACAATTGGATGAGCGTCGGTCGTTTAGAAAGCAATGGCACACTACTGAATGTAAAACTGCACTGGCAATCACAAACAGCCAATAAATACTGGGGTTGATTTCGCCGTTCTGTGCAGTATATAGAGCTAACTATAATTTATTAAAGAAGAAGTTGAAACATTTAGCAGATAACATGACATCGTAAAGATTTTGTTAACAAAACATTAACATGGGAGATATCCGATTTCAGAGGAAAAACAAAATTCTACCTCGTTCAATGTACTTTCTTAGCCTTGGTTATCATTGAGACGGTTATCAAAAATATGATTCTGTCATATTGCTATTAATATTATACATAATTGTGGGAGACTAGACAACACAAAGTACTAATTAGTTCTTATCTTGTTATTTTTATTACAGTTATTAATTTTTTTTTTAAATTGTTGCATATCCTTTACAGTACTCTCGCAGCCAACCTCGGCATTTTTGGCTGTTCGTGATTTCTTAGCAAGTTTACATTCAGTAGTTTGCTATTTCTTTCTGAACAAATGGCACCCATACCATTTTATTTAAATTAAAAAAAACAACGCAAGGCGGTCTGCTGTCACATCGGCCTTAGTCGTGTTTCGAACGGGGTATGCGGGAATAACGAACTGCGTCCGTAACATCTTCCCCACGCAGCGGGCATTACAGTTATAATGAATCAATAATCACAAAGTTAAGAGTAAAATAATACGTATTTTGAATTGTTTAATATATAATACTGCCGGTCTCCCTGGCCAAGGAGTTAGCGACTTTCTCCGTAATTCCGTTTATCCACGTGAGCAAACGCGGCTGCGCGAGAATCGGTAGCGGTTCTCGCCCTGCCCGTTACTTACAGGATATGTGAGCCGGTCGCTCAGAAAGCAATGGCAAACTGCTGAGCGTAATCTTGCCAAGAAATCAACAGCGGTAAAATTCTGGTGTTGGCAGCGATGTCCTGTAATAGGATATGCGCAAAAAATATATCTATATAATACTGATAACAAAAATGATGCATTCTTCTTTATGACAATCTCATTACCATGTTGCAAAACATAGTTCTGTCTTCTGATCTTACCATTAGAAATCAAAGCAACTCATATCCTTAACCTTTAATTAGAGATAAATGCTGTTTTCAATCCATTACAAACAGATCTAAGAATACGTGCCGTTCGCTTTAGATGTTCTGTTACATTTTGAATAATCAACATGCATTCAATATTAATAACAATGTGACAAATATAATGGTTGTAAACTATTTCTTTTTAAATATATCATCTATAAAGGGGGTTGGATGGCATAGTGATTAGTGTGCTGGACATCATGATATAAATCCCGGTTCAGAACTCAGCTGATGCATGATCATTTTTTGTGACCAGTGCCAGCATGATTTTTGGGGTCAATCCAGTTTTTATTATTATTTTTATTATTAAAAACACATGTTTCAGACAATTTTCAGAATTTCTGGGAAGGAAGGGTAACGAGAATTGTCTGGGAAGTAAAGGCACTGACAATTTTCTGGGAAGGAAGAGTAACGAGAATTTTATGGGAAGGAAAGGCAACGAGAATATTCTGGGAAGGAAAGGCAACGAGAATTTTCTGGGACGGAAAGGCATTGAGAATTTTCTGGGACTGAGAGGCAACGAGAATTTTCTGGGACGGAAAGGCAACGAGAAAGGGAGCTCACCACCCCATCTCATACGACTTGGCTTCAAATAGTGAAGGTCTAGCACATCGCGCCCTTAATGACCTACTGTATCCCACGTTTAAGGTAGTGTTCGACGAATCTTGTTTATGTGACAGTCGTTGGATGACGACTGTTAACCTTCAATAGTCATGCCCAAATGAAACAATCAACGTAGTAAACAAATATCGCACGGCACAACTTAACTCCGGCAGCCGTGGATGTGTAGTGGTTAGCATGTTTACCTCCCGGCCATGTGATTGTGTGTTCGACTCCACTATTGTGAAGAGGTTTTAATAAACAATAAATGCCGGCCAGAATGATACTGGCTGCACCATCCAATGTGTGTCAATTAGTCTATTATAGCTGAGGTAAGAGGTCAAATACATAAACTGGTCAGTTGGTCTAAGATGTTGACTTCTCGTCCTTGATTTGGGGACATCAATTACAAGTACCTCTGAAGTGGGAGTGTGTTCGCCTGATGGCAAGGGACACGGGTAATAGGGAAAGGTACAGAGAGACAACAGAGAGACAACAGAAGCAACAGAGGCAACAGAGAGACAACAGAGGCAACAGAAAGACAACAGAGACAACAGAGAGAAAACAGAGAGACAACGGAGGCAACAGACATACATTTCCACAGACATAAAGTGAAGCACAGAACAGGCCACTAGATGTTTTCTGTTAAACGAAACCACATGAACTTCCTCATACTGCACGTCTAACTCCATTAGAAAGCTAGATTTGTCTCAAAGAACCAGTGTAAACATATAAAGGTTGTTCGAATAGTAGAAGAGACGGAACAACCAAGATTAACTGATAACTAGGAGCTATAATCAAAACAACCCGTAACGACGTTTCATATTACAGCGATAATTGTCTTTCATGTTGTATTTGTGCAACACTTTGACATCAGGTCTTGTTTCCTGTAAACAATCCTACAATCTGCATGTATATCATCCTGACATGCACTGACCTGAAGTAAAATAACCATCTATGCCTGCCATTAAGACATTTCAAAGATGTTTTATCACACGCCATTATCTCCTGTTCTTTCTTTAGTAGAATTGGCTGCACAGCAGAAAAACAGAAATATTGTAACGATGCTGATGAACAGCTTACGTTTCGTGTCTTTTATGTCAGTAAGAGTTGAAATGAAAGAGCTCAGTTACCTGCTATCATGGCATGTTGTGGTTATTGTCAGATAATGCCGTGTTAACTAGTGCCGATTTTTTTTTCACCCCTACACATTAACAGCCGACTTCGAACGTAGTTTTTAATCCCGCATACCGCGTTCGAAACACAACTGCAGGCGATTTGGCAGCAGACCGCATTACGTTGTTTTCTTTTATGAAATAGTATGGGTGCCAATCATTAAGAAAGCAAAGGCAAACTACTGAACGCAAACATGCTAAGAGATCACAAATAGCAACAAAAAAAGCTAGGGTTGACTGTGACGTCCTCTAAAGGATATGCAACTAACTTTTTTCAAAACATTAACGACGGCATATCATTGGTTAATTATTGTGCTGAATTTTAACCGAACATAATATAGAAACTGAAACGGAGATGGCGTAGTTGCTAGACACACACTTGCTACCCAGTGGTCATAAGTTCGATCCTCAGGGTGGATGTGATGTGTTTTTTTTTTTTTTTTTAAATTGACTTGGGCTCCTAGGTTGACCCAGCCTTACTTGAATACCAGAAAATGTTTTGGGAAGTAAAGGTGGCGGGTGTGATACTGATCATATCATCCAGCGAGTGTCGATTGGTCTATAGACATATGGTCTATAGTCTTCAAAAATGAATGCTTTTATTCACGATCAATTTTTATGAAAACTGTCTGTTGCATCATTATGAAAGTTATCCTGCCGTCTTATATTTACCCCCATCCAAGGAATATGTCTTTGAGAGGTCCAAAGGCAACTTAAATCATCGAAAATGGCTACATTTCTTCGATTTTTGGCGAAAATGTGCTGAATTCACCCTAACAAACTAGATTTACAATAACGCACGTCATTTCGGGTAACGACACAAGTACAAGGAGTAGCCAGATTCGAATGGGAGTGGGTGCAATAAAAAAAAAGTCGCTTAAAAGTCGACAGAGTCGACTGCATTGCATCGGGTTTTTATCCCATATGGCTCAGTCTCATTCTGCAGCTCGGAAAGCGTCGCACAAAGCACGAACTCCGTAGCTCCTGCGACGACCCTCGGGAGTCTACGAAAAAATGCACTCGTGAAATGAAGGACGCTGCCCGGAATCGAACATACAATTGTCGGAGCCCGAGTCAGACGGCTTGACCACTTCACCATGGAGACTCCCGAGAGGGGTGCAATGTGTAATATTAATAAAGACAGAGAATTTACAGAGGCATGGGGTAAATAATTTGTAAATTGACAGGAAAGTAGAAGGAATATATTTCTTACCTTATTTTTCATTTCCTTCTTGTTTCTTCAGCTGCTGGTTAATAATGTGTACACAAGTATTCATGTAAGCTTTTTATATTGAGTTCGTGAAAGCTTCCAAATAGCTGTGCGTTAATGTGCGTATGGAGTGACCAGAAATGATACCGCAATTTAGTCATCATGTGTCAACTTTTAAGGATGTGTTCAGCTGTCTGTGTAGTTTGTTCACACGTACACATGGGTTACAGACCCGCTTTGAGTCTTCGTGAATGAGTGTCTACTCTGTTGTTTACCGTTCAGAGACGGAACATGATTACCTGTTTTGCACTATGAAAATAGTTGTCAGTGTCTCTGTAGTGGGCTTTCTTCTTAACGACCAAAATGTTGGTCCTCTTTTGATTGAAGTTTATAGATTGATTCGTATGTACGTGTGTTGTCCCCTAATTTGACAACGTGTCTGCTCTCACGTTTCTTGTTATGCCACAATATGTCAGTTTCCACCGCAGTATTACTCTTCTGTTGGTATTAAATGCGTTTAGTGTTGTTGTTGTTGTTGTTGTTGTTGTTGTTGTTGTAGTAGTTGTTGTTGTTGTTGTTGTTGTTGTTGTTGTTGTTGTTGTTGTTGTTGTTGTTGTTGTTGTTGTTGTTGTTGTTGTTGTTGTTGCTGCTGCTGCTGCTGCTGCTGCTTTTTTTTTCAACGCCAGTTATTTGTCACAGTTCAGGGCTTGCGGAACTGAAAATTCATCACCGTGGAATACAAACGTTTGCCATTGACAAGTTGTATTGTTTGTGCCGATGCTGTAATATTCAGGGCCTGAAATTCTTCTGAATAGTTGGATCGAAATATCTCAGTAGGTGTGCATGTAGATTAATGTCTGCGATCTGCCCAGACCTTAATCTGTGTCGGACGATTCCAGTAGGTTGATGACTGCTCCCGGTTGCATAAAATTCAATTCATCCTTTCTCCAATAGTCATCTTCCTCTTTCAACACATGGGCCTCACATTATTTTTCCAGCAACTTTTATCAATTTTTAATAGCGCGGTCTGGGTTAGTAGCTTGACGTCAGACAATTTGAATGTAGTATTGTCAGCTGCCACACAAGCTCTATAGGGTTTAAATGAGAATGGTACGGTGGAAGTCTCAAGCATCTATGGCCATGTTCTTCTATCAACGTGTCGATTTGATTATTCTTGCTTTTTTGCGCCTGTTTTACAAGGGACAACAATTATAGCTTAAAACACGTTTCTGGAAATGGTATGTTTTCCCTTCGGAGCCATATCTTTATCGCTTCCTTTGTGCTCGATTCTGTAGGTATTTTGTCTTCTTAGGCAACTACATTGTGATATCTTCTTCTTCTTTGCGTTCATCCGGAGTGTTTTTTTTTTTTTTTTTTAATGTGATTGCGGTGTGTCTAAGTTATGCGCCCTTGGGCCGAAACCCGTAGGCCAACACATCCGACTTTCAGCGTGCTTTTTTGACAAGGTAGCATTCCTGTGAGACTCACATTTTTGCGGTACCGTCCACAACACAGCTGGCCAAGTTGGAACGGTCGAAGACTTAACGGTCATATCCCTCAAAGGAAGGCAGGGACAGTCCATGGCATTTTCCGCCATCCAGGGTGGCTTCCATAATTGCAGGGCCGACACATAGCGCCCTGGTGCTGTGCTCACCGAGGGAATCGTCACTTCCTGCTCATGGCTGCTTTAATTCCTCATTTCAATATATTGGGCATTTCGTTCGCCCCGGGCCGTTCCCGCACAAACCAGACAGGTCTGCAGACGGTATCCACTCAGGGAGTTTTCGACACGGACATGTGCTTGTCGTTGCGCCCGTCAGAGCTGTTCCAGACACAACGGACATTCGGAAAACTACCTAGTCAGAGCTGTTCCTAGCACGAGAGACATTTGGACAAGACATTTCACTCGGACGTAAATGCGTAGTGCCAATTTTTATTTTGCCACCCGTAGGACGGCACTTCCGGCTTCGGCGGGCACTTTTAATGAGATTAGCCTTCCTAGGGTTTCGAGGCACAGTAGACTTATTTTTGTGATATCGCCAACATCTCAGCTGGTTAAGATAGAACGATAAAAGACATCACGGTCGACCCTCAAGGGAAGGCAGGGGCAGACCATGGGCATTCCCTCGCTATCCAAGGAGACTTCCATAATTGCAGATCCGGCACATATTGCTCTGAGACTGGGCTCAAACGAGGAGTTGCCTCGTCCTGCTCATGGCTGCTTTAGTTCCTCACTTCCATGTGTTGGGTATCTCGCTTGCCACTGGTCGCTCAAGCACACATCAGGAACGGTCAGTCTGCAGGAGACATCCACCAGGTAAGCTTTCGCTTCGGACTTCGGACTACGCAATTGATTCGCTAGCCGTGCGTCCAATTTCGTGTTATTGAGACGTGTTTCCACCTGTGTCTACTCTCTGCGAGTTACATACAGACAGTTTTTGTAACCATTTCATTCGACAGGGGCACTTCTTCAACCTTTTTGTACTCGCTCACGAGGTAGGCTACATGCGCTGCCGGCTCAGCACCTTACCTCCGTACAGCAGTGAGCGAGAAACGGCCAGGCCCTCTCATCCGGGGATCCCTCATATCCCCCAGCTGGGAGCCTTCGGACAGGTATCTGAAGTGGGCATGTAGCGTGCTCAGTATGTCACCTCCATTTTTCGGTAGGTGAGTATCGGCCCGGCTCTCTCATCCAAGGGTAGTAGCTTAGCGTTCAGCTACATCTCTCAGATGGAAGCCTTTGTGTAAGTGTCTGGACCAAGTTTGTGGCTTCGTGCGCCTGAGTTAAAATTTTGACTGCTATCCTGTCTACCTGCAGAGCAGCAGGTTGTGTCTCTCTTAGTCTGGTCCCTATCCCAAGAGCTGTCCAATATATAGTTTATATCTATTGGCACAGTGCATTGGGTCAGTGGGACACTCAAGCTCCCCCACCGCGGCAAGGTGGAGACACATAGGGGGAGCATTGTGATATGATGCATTGTCCATAATTAGAGAAGACGGTCTATCTAGGGATAGAAGCACTGTATTTTCGAGTCAATCGCTAAATACATTACCATTCATCTCATTATGATAATCCCTATTGTCTGTATGCTTTGATACGAACACGAGTCCAGCATTCTGTAGTAAGCCATTATGAGTACTACCAGCATGGGCTATGACCAAACGCTGTCCTTTACTACTTGGCACATATAGCTTTATCTTTTCATCCACCGATTGTCATTCCTTTTCTCTTGTATGGTGCGCATTGATCCAGGCTTCATTCGAATACAATCAATCAATCATGTACCATGCCGGAAAGCTTGGGCGGTCATGACTCGCCATTTCACTCGATCACCAGTGTCGTGGATCAGCTCAGTGTTCCTGTCTCGTCCATGCCATGTGGCCAAGCCATCCAGGTATTTCCCTCTCTGTCTTCCTTTTGGTCTGTTCCCTTCGATCTTGCCAGTTGTCACTAAGTTCTCCAATCCATTTCTTCTCATAACATGTCCAAAAGTTTGACTGTCTACGTCTAATTTCTCTAATCAGTTTACGATGTTCATTTGTCTCCTGTAGTACTTGGTCATTGGTTTTTCTGTCTGACCATGGTATTCTTTGCATTTTCCTCAGAAACCACATTTCTGCATCCACCAGATGCTTTTCAGCTTGACTGCTCATTGTCCAAGTTTCACATCCGTACAAAAGAACAGGCTCTATGTATCCCCTCAACACTCTTTTTCTCGTTCCAATTGACATCATTTAATTGGTCAGAATGTTTTTCATCTTGCTAAAGGCTACTTTCGCCATGGCGATTCTTGTTCTAATCTCTTCAAGGCATCTCCCATCAGATGTTATGACTGTTCCAAGATAATTGTACCGATTCACTTGTTGAAGAATATTTCCATTTACTTGTATATTACATTGTGGCACTTTTTTCTTCCTAGTGACGACCATAACCTGAGTCTTTTTACAATTTAATTCTAACCCCAGTTGCTCACTGTGTACAACAACCGCATCTACTAATTGTTGCAGGTCCTGCGGATTGTCTGCAATTAATACTGTATCATCTGCATATCTAATGTTATTGATGTTTCGTCCTCCAATGCTGATTCCATTTATATCCTCTACATTTCTGAAAATATTTTCACTGTACAGGGAAAAAAGATCTGGAGACATCACACATCCCTGCCTAACACCTCTCTTAATTGGCTGATACTGTCCCACTTCATTATCAATCCTTATTGCAGCTTGTTGTTTCCAATACATGTTTTTTATAATTCTAATGTCTTTCCCGTCAATTTGTAGATCTGCAAGCATATCCACCATGCTGACATGTCTAACTCTATCAAAAGCCTTTGTATAGTCAATAAATCAAAGATGTATATCCTTGTTTACTTCTATAGCTCGTTCAATAACTGTTCGCAGCATATACACAGCATTTACTGTACCCTTTCCTTCTACAAACCCGCATTGTTCTTCCCCTATTTCAGGTTGTATCTTCTTCCTCACTCTTTGCATGATAATTCTTAGCAAAATCTTTGTGATGTGACTCATTATACTAATTGTTCTATGTTGATCACATTCCAAGGTTCCTGATTTCTTTGGGATTGCAATAAATACAGAGTTACATAACTCAGGAGGTATATCTCCAGTATCATATAATGTGTTCATCAGTCTGGTGACTTGCTCTAGTTCAAATTCTTCTAAAGCTTTAATCATTTCTGTTGTGATGTTATCTGCACCGGGGGCCTTGCCAGCTTTCATATGCTTAAGAACATTTCGAACCTCCATCTCCAAAATTGGCGGTCCTTCATTATTAAATCTAATATCATACTGTTCGTCTCTGTTATCATTATAAAGATGTTTCACATAATCTGTCCATACATATAGAATCTGGTCTTTTTCTATTATGATTTTGCCATCTTCAGTTTTTAGACAGCCTGTTGATGTACTTGTTCTTTTATTAGTAATTTCACATTCAATCCTATTCAACAATATTCACACATTCCGATGTTTGCGATATATGGTAAGATTCATAAAATAATCACGTTTCACGAAAGAACCCACATTACGACGACACCTCTGAACAAGCCCATTTAACTGCGCGCCGTTTTTGCCATAACGTGTACTGCGAGAAAATTAAAAAAAAAAAAAAACGCGGATGTGACTAGGTGAAGGTGTAATTCTTTTTAAAATATGGACTTAATCTCTGACCCGTAAATTATATACCGCATATGGACACACATTGAAATCTGCTGTACAATCTTCAGAACAAAAAATCTGTTTGTTGGGTGGACATAATGATAAGGTTTTATGCTAAATCTCACCATTTTCCCTCAGCTGGTTACTGAGATATGGAATTTTATATTGGGGCGGACGAAAGTAAACATACTATAGTACCCAAACGCCCAATGAGCCATACGGCGTGTAAAATTATATCTTCCTGGTACATTTTCGTCAGCTTTCCACAGTACCCCCGCCGGCAAGCCTAACAATTTGTTTATTTTCTCTTACACCGGCGTGGCCTGGCACAAATATGAAGGTGGGTCACTTCAGCCTTTTCAGAATCGTCACCCACTGTTTTCGAGCAGAGACGTTCTCGATCTTTCTGTGCATACTCATTGAATATAAGAGAAAACATGCCTGGGTGAAGATCTGTGTCTCTAGTCAGTCTATCACTTTAGTTACTGCCATGACCATCATGGTCAGGCGGCTTGTTGTCAAGACAAAGACGCCGCACTATTTCTGTACAGTTCTCCCTCAAACTTGACCTGTAAAAGATCATGAGACCCTCATGTATCGAACAATAGACCCTTGTGTGTAGATGACAACATTCCCCCAAATAATTTTTACATGTCAAGGCTTGGAATTTAACGTCCACAGTTACCTGATTTTGTTGTCTGCACTCCCTATCCGGTCTGATGTATGCTGAGAAAGGATGTATCATACTCTTTTGGCACTTGTTTCAATTTCTCCACCAGGTTCTTTGTCTTCAAGTGAACACATAACTCGATGTCGAGATGAGTATCCATCAATGAATGTAGTTTGGATAACGGGGAGAAACTCAACCGATGTCTCCCATGTTACGCTGGGTATCATGAACGGACAATGGTCAGGCTAACCAAGGGGGGGGGGGGGGGGGGGGGAATCAATCAAGTTGCCCATGCCACCCTGGGCAGACAGTGGTCAGGTTAACGAAGAGACGATTGATAAAGATCCCCAATGTCATACTTGGTATTCTTAACGGACAATGGTTCGGCTAAAGAAGGGAAGATCAATCAATCTCTCCAATCGTTCGCTGGGTATCCTGGGTGGACAATGGTCTGGCTAGCGAAGGCAAATGTTTCCCATATCACGCTGGTTATCCTGGCCGGACAATAGGTGGCTAACAAAGGAAAGAATGACCAATGCCTAAGATATAATAAAGCCTATCCAATGCTACAAACATGGCACGCTATGAGAACTATAAGACTGTCATACCAAATTTTGCATCGTGATGGAAAGCTCGCCTAGGCTACTATGGTCAGCCTCCATCTTTGACTTTCTGGGGCGAGTCTTCAGTGTCTATTGTTATTAGACAGAATCGATTAAGACTGATAAGGTGAAATCAGGCGCTAATGAGAATTGAACTCGGGGCAACTGTCTTTTTGTTAGCGTGTGCACTAACCCTTATGGAACAACTGGTTTGCGAATGGTAAAATCACTAAATACTCATATGTTTTAAGACAATGAATGGCTATGGCAAAAATAACTTTTACGAGATGGAAAACGTGTTAAACAGTCATATATAGAATGTGTACTGTTGTATCCTTGTGAAAGGTAGACAAAAAGCAACATGAGAAACATTTAGTGGCAATAGAAATGTGATTTCTGAAGAATATGCAAAGAATATCATGGAAGGACAGAAAGATGATGAGGCAGTCCTTCAACAAACAAATGAAGATCTAAGTTAATTAGACAAATTTGACTTAAATAGACAACATTTTTAAGCACTTTGCATGGAGAACTAAACGCGAAAATGTGTGACAACTGGCAAACTTGATCAGATAAGTGCACAGGAAAGACAAATCGATAAATCCTAGATCGTTTGACCACATGGCATTATCGAAATAAGAACATGTATCTAATTCAAGACGTTAGTGATCGTGTGAGAAGCGAACCATGACCGCCCACGCTTATCGCCATGGCACATGATGATGTTGATGTGTAGGACACATGAGGGAGATCAAGATCAACACAGAAAACAGGCTTTTACAACACTAACCCCACACCCAGTACTCACACTAACATCACGTCAGACGTGGGGAAACACTTCTTCAGCAATCAGTGTCGGTCTAATAGATATTCCGGGTTCTCATTCTTTTCTGTGCACGCCCTCATGTGTTTGTGTGGTTGTTATATAGGTGAATGATAGACCTGGATAATGAAGACGCCTTCTTTTCGGAGTGCCTAAGTTCGTCGTGGGTGGAAGTACTCTTCCTTCAATGACGAGACGCTGTGGTCTTTTGTTGGTGTTAAAATTGTGGGGGTATGGTGGCGACAGGTTCCAGGCTCAAATCCTGGAGTAGCCGTTATAGCTTTCAATATTTATACAGTCTCGTTTGTCCTCTACTTAGTTCTACTTCTGTGAGTGCCAGACAAAACTATGTAATTATTTCCCACGTCGTCTGCTATTTTGCATGCTTATCTATCTGCTTATCTTAGAGACGATGTGGCGAAGTGGTTATTACTTTTGTTTGTTGAAACTATTGTCGGAGTTTAATCCCCGGCAATTGCAGATGTGTTTTCTACCAGTGCGATGCTGCGTGTGTTACCGGGGCTTGTCAGAAAGGCAAGAATTAATAATCAACCATGCATGTGGTAAGAAAGGCAAGAATTAATAATCAACCATGCATGTCGTAAGAAAGGCAAGGATTAAAAATCAACCATGCATGTTGTAAGAAAGGCAAGAATTAATAATCAACCATGCATGTTGTAAGAAAGGCAAGGATTAATAATCAACCATGTATGTTGTAAGAAAGGCACGGATTAATAATCAACCATGCATGTTGTAAGAAAGGCAAGGATTAATAATCAACCATGCATGTTGTAAGAAAGGCAAGGATTAATAATCAACCATGCATTTTGTAAGAAAGGCAAGGATTAATAATCAACCATGCATGTTGTAAGAAAGACAATTAATAATCAACCATGCATGTTGTAAGAAAGGCAAGGATTAATAATCAACCATGCATGTTGTAAGAAAGGCAAGGATTAATAATCAACCATGCATGTTGTAAGAAAGACAAGAATTAATAATCAACCATGCATGTTGTAAGAAAGGCAAGAATTAATAATCAACCATGCATGTTCGTAAGAAAGGCTGCTCAGTCTCCCTCAACATCATTCAATCTCCCTCAACATCGCTGTCTCCCTCGATAGACATCTAATTGCTTGGGGATGTCTGCCTCTGTTGTACACACATCTAACAACTGCACGCAATCGAGATACAACGTTAGTTTCTTTTCCATTAAAAAAAAACAAAAAACATTTTAGCATTTTCTCCACGTTACCTGAAGTAGATGTTGCCATTCATGCTCTTGGTTTCTCCTTTGTCTGATCTTTGCCACCTTCTGGTGTTTTGTTTTATGGAAAATGGGAATAACAACTTCAGATTCCCCCTGTGTATTTTCGACTATTAAAACATGCAATGCTCATATTTTTTTATTTAAATACCTTTTTAACAGATGTTATATTTATTGACAGTTTTCTTTACCGGCATCCAACGTTGATGATTAATCCACAACATTTCTATTTATAACTTTATTAACCGTGTTTTGAATCTATTTAGCAATCATCAACTAGGGAACTTAATATAGCTTACAAACGCTTAACTTTCATTTTCGTTACTCTGATCAGTTTTGTTGTGAATGACGATGCTATTAAAATTAATACTAAAAAATGTATTTAGCAGAACGTTTCTACTAACCCCAGGTTCAATATCTAGGAAACGTTACATGCAGTAGCTTGCCTTTGCTGTCTAAACGAAAAGCGGTCCATTGGAGGGGATGACGTCATCAGAGCACCGGAAGTTTAAGAGCTAATGCGGTTGAATTCTGTCGGTTACATCGACTACTAAAACATACACAAGACCGCGAACAAAAGTAAAAATATTTGTGCATCAGGAGCTGGCATTTCTCCTCCCACATTAGGCAGTCCCCTCAAACCCTAGTTGGTTCTCTGACGAAGGGATCACGGACACAATTCGTAATTCCGCATGCCGGATTTGAAACACAGCTGCGGGCGATTTGGCAGCAGACTGCCTTGCGCTGGTTTTCATGCAATGGTATGAGTGCTGATCGTTCAGAAAGCAATGGCAAACTACTGAACTACTGAACTTGCCAAGAAATCACAAACAGTCAAAAATTATGTGGTTGACTGCAACGTATTGTAAAGGATTAGCAACTAACTTTTAAAACCAAATAGTCTATGATCCCTTCGTTTGGCTCCAAAGCCGTGCCCAAATGTAATACACCCCACTAACACTATTTTTTAATATACCGTTAAGCCATGAAGGGACTAACAATGACGTCACATTTCCCAGACCCCACTAGTAATAACTCTTAGTGAAGGTCTGCATGGCCGAATGGATACGAATGCGTGTTCTTAAACACCCGGAGTGCTGATGCCGAGGTAGGGGGTTCAACCCCTGTACCAGACATTTTGATCTCTCGTCCTTGACTTGGAGACACTGTTAATAGGGAAAGCTAATCCACAAGCAAAATTAAGTCCAGCATTGCTAGAAGTAGTGTGTATAGACTACGCTTGAGTTTAAAACGAGCGAACGTCAAAAACAAAACAAAAACATAAACAAACAA
Organism: Cepaea nemoralis; assembly: GCA_014155875.1. Lineage (NCBI taxonomy): Eukaryota > Metazoa > Mollusca > Gastropoda > Stylommatophora > Helicidae > Cepaea > Cepaea nemoralis. The sequence goes on along the minus strand of JACEFZ010007168.1, from coordinate 205,396 downwards.
ATTTTACGTTCAGTTGTTTATCATTCCTTTCTGAACCGCCGACGCCTCATACCATCGGAATAAACAGAAAGAGATCCAAAATCGCCTGCGGGTGATTTCTAGCCGTCGATCTGAAATAATGAGCTTCACGTGACTATTTATTACCAGAAAACGCATTCACAAAATGAGCTTGCAAATTGAGTTTCTGTTTTAGTATAAAGACAAAGAGTTTATGAATGAAGAAATGTCCACGTTACGCATCTAATTAAACGTTCGCCTGAAATGCGTTTAATATTCATATTTTTTAACGTCTAATTTGCCCTCAGATATCTATCTATTCGATCTTCTTCTCTTTTATGAATGTTAATCAATACAAGTTTATTTGATTATCTCGTTATTTCGCAGGCTTGGCGGTTGTGTCTACCGCTTGTCTCTATGTTTGTCTGTCTATCGGCCTGTTTGTCTGCCTATCGGCCTGTCTGCAGACTACTTGTCTATCTGCTTGTCTGTCTGCTTGTCTGTCTATCTGTTAACTGTCTGTCAGTCTGCCTACCTATGCATCCATCTATCCATTTATCTATCAATCAATAATCCTTTCATACATCCATTCATCCACCTATTAGCCCATCCATCTGTCCGTTCTTATTTCTGTGTATCCACCTACCTGTCTGTTTGTATGACTGTCCTTCAGTTTGTATGACTGGCTGACTGTTTGTATGTCTCTCACTATTTATTTGACTGCATATTTCAATGTCTGCTATTCTGCTTATGCGTCCAATTATCCCCAAAAATGTTACACATTGGCTATCGTTGTATCTCTCTGTCTATTTATGGTGAAGCGGTGTATCTACCGATGAGTCCCAAGTATCCCAGCTGAATATCTTTTATCCCCTTCTCATTCTTCAGTGCACACATATCTAATATAATGTTCCTTAGTTTATATTGAATCTTCTTTAATGTTGTATGTTGCCCTACAAATATGTAATCTCTGTAACAGCCTGTATTTGTTATTGTTATTGCAACCTTTAAAGCATTTTGAAATTTTCCGTCAACGAGGAAGTAATCAATCCGGTGTTTGATCTTATTAACAGGACTCCTTGGCATCCATATTCTTCTTAGATGTTGCTGACACCAGATGTTTACAACAATTATATCTTGCTCTTTGGCCGACTCTACAAAGTGCCTCCTATTTCATTACTCTCCCCTAGTTAATAATTACCTATGTGCAAACATGGTGCACGTTTTCAACTTTAGCATTACAGTCTCCCATTATACAATTTATTTCTGAGCACTTGTGCATATTCAAGGAATTATGCAAGTGATTGTCAATTGCACCTTTATTATCTTCTCCTGTTCGGATAAATGTTTGAATGATGTTGGCATCGATAGGTCTGCCATTTTGTTTACGTCCGCTCGTTTTGATCCCAAGCGCAATACATATACAAGCTACTAAGTCTAGTGCACTGGACTAATTTTTGCGTGTGGACTAACTATCCCTATTATCAGTGCCCCTCACCATCAGGCGAACCCACTCCGACTTCAGAAGTATTTGTAATTTACGTCCACAAGTCAAGGATGAGATGTCAACAGCTGTAGGGGCTGAACCCGCTACCTCGGTATAAGCATACCGGATGTATAAGAGCGCACTTATCCATTCGGCCACGCTTGCCTCAGGTCTACGATTTAACTATATCAGTAATGTCCTTGAAGGCCTGCCCAGTACGTTTTAATAGATTGTGATTCTTTCTGGTTCATACAAATGACTACAGCATTTTGACGATTCCCTCCCTCTGAATGAATGGTTTTATAGTTGTCAGACATAGTTATTCCTGTCCATTGTCATAAACACGGCTACAGCACTGTGACGATTCCCTCCTTCATAATGTTTACACTGTACAATCATCTAACTTAAATGCATTTAAAATACAAATGCTCGTTTTGCATTTTATCAGGTCTTAGTCAGATATGACTGAGCTGCGATATACCAGTAGACGGTACTGCCTGCTTTCTGTTAGAGCCAAATGTTGGGCTGTATTCACCGAACCCGACCCCCCACATTTTGTCAACGGCTTCGCGCAGAGGAGCGCAACTGGGAGGTTACAAACCTTATCCTGTGTTCTAGGAAATGCAACCTAAAGACTAAATGTCATGGAAGGCAGACCAGGTACTAAGCTTTGCTCGGCAACTGGTCTCGGGTGGAAGCTCTGACAGGCGGACAGGTAGCGCATTGCTTTGCTGATCTGGCAGCTTCTGTAGCATACCTTGTTCCAGATGTTTTGGCCTCACCTTTCATTCTCAACTTGTGGTCAAGTTGGAACAGTCGAAGTAAACTAGGCAGGCCGAGAGAGGGATCATGCTCCATGGGCGACACATGGTTACTTACAATTCAGCCCAGGCTGTGTGCTATGTGTAGCTATAGCTTTCGCTACCACCATGGGTTATAGTTGTTGTGCCTGGTTAGAATCAAAATGCAACAAACTATTGTCTGTCAGTGCCAGTGATTGGAGTATTGTTTTTTTTTTTTTTTTTTGAAACAGAAGAATTACTTTCCCAAGTTTACAGTTTACTTAAATAAAGATTACTCGTGATCTTGCAATTTTCGCCCTTAACAACATTATGATGGCAAGGGGCCATAGCAGTAAACATACTCAAAATAGGAAAATGCCCAACATATGTTGAGAAGCATCATTTAAGCAACATTCATGTGTACTAGTGGGAGGTCAGCATGGCAGAATAGATAAGAGCGCTCGCTCTTAAACTTCCAGTGTGCTGATACCAAGATAGCGGATTCAACCCCTACATCGGTCTGTTGGAACAAATTGTTGACTTTTCGTCCTTGACTTGGGGAAGTAAATTACAAGTACCTCAGAAGTTTGAGTGGATTCGCCTGTTGTCGAGGGACACTACTAATCCACACTCACACAGCAGTCCAGTGCACTAGAAGTAGCAGCGTGTGTGTGGACCACATTTGAGTTCAAAGCTAGCGAACGCAAACAAATAAAAATGTGTGTGCTGGTAGTTAGGGCCTTACCCCCGGAATTATGCTTACTACAATTCATCATAATGATTTTTCTGATACACCCGTAATATGAATTATAATTTGAATTGCAATACACTCTTTCCTCACGCCTATAGCACATCCGACTTCCTCATGCATTTTCTAGGGATTGATTTCTCTAGTCTTTGATTGTCTCCTGTCTACCTACAAGTCGGCAGGTTTATCTATCGCTATGTCTTGTCCCTACATCTTGACTTGTCCGGTATGGGAGACCCTGTCAGTAGCTGCGCTACCGTCGGCATATCTCTTGAGGTCATTGAAGCAAACAAATTCCTCTACCACGACAAGAGGACATTCTTAGCTTTAGTTCACGGGGTAAATAAATAACGTACTTAAGCTTTTACTATAAATGTCGATGAAGAAATGTGAAGGCATTGTGACCTTTGTTACATACATTGCACAAGCCTATAGTAAACATATAAGTGACCTTGGTTATTCGATAATACATATGTGACTGTGTATAGTATCGGCGTATGGGTTAGTATAGTTAATAGGGAGCTACGCTAGTAATTTGATTATTTCCCAACTGATATTTTAAATTTAGTCATCACGATGTTTTTCATTGTTTCTTTTATCATTACGTGACCAAAGATTGCTGTTTGTCTCTTGTTGTTGTTGTTGTTGTTGTTGTTGTTGTTGTTGTTGTTTGTAGTACCAAAAAACAAGTTGGATGTAACTTTTTTCTACATGGACTTGCCGGAGGTAAAGGTAATGAACGCGCAGACCAGCTGGTAAATAATGAATCAATACACACGGGAAGAAGCGTGAACAGGGCTGGTATAATCAATACAGTACAAAAATTGTTGGCGGATTCTGACGAGACTCTGACGGCTAATGTGAACATTGAGCGGCTAAAGTGAACATTGAGCAGAAATATTTTAGTATGGATGCTGCATCGGAGGACTGAGAATGTATGGGAATGTCCAATGGCGTCGTTCGACATATAGCATAACATTCTCTTTTTGTTCCATTGAAATTCCCCAACTAAAATCCAACGACAAATGTCCACCATCTAAGTAGAAGAAAATACAATAATATTTTAATTTCAAAGGAAATGAAAGAGTCAAAGGACATTGTATCAATTCACAGCCTGGACCCATATGCAGAGATAGTTCCTACCCTTAAGAAACAATCAAATCGCCTTCGCTTACACAGACCTACACGTTCAACCCCTATGGAAAAGCAGCATCTTTTCTGTAAAACATTTGCCAACTCATACTATGGGTCATTGTAGACGCTGGATAGGAAACGCACGCTCATAAGTATTCCGTTTGGATTTCATGCGCAGGGAATTCTACAGTACTACGATGGTATGTTGAATAAGTATTGAGATTATGAAATGTATCATCTCATCTAATCCCATTTTGTTCCTCTTGTACCTTGTGGTGTCGAGGTGAAGCAATGGATATTAGTTCTTTATTAGTCTTCCCAGAGGCCAAATGATTAGTGCTCATGTTTACCAAGACTTCGCGCCAGTACAGCCAGTCAGAGGCGAATTATCGTCCTTCTCTCTGATCAGCACGGCTCTGAGATCAACCCAGTCTAATGAAATGAGTGCGAGATAATTTGATACAATGTTCTAAGAATTACCTGGAACGGAAAGGTGGCGATCAAGAACTCCGGTCCCTTACTTTATTATGCCGATCACTTCACACCCCAACCGCAATATCTTCCACATGTCTACCTTTTCGCTCCAGTCTTCTCACATGTTAAGGCTATTTCAAGTTGCAATGTACCTCTCCCCTCTCAGACTACAGTACACATGCCCACACCAAAACGCCCGAATGTACGAAGTCCACTGGTGATGATCAGAGTCACAATTATCTATCTATCATCATGTACCCATCCGAGCGGCGTAGGTGTTCGTGTCTCTTCACAGATCTATGTCCTTGGTGTTTAGGATCAATGTAATTAATGATTCTCATTTTTCTCGATGAATCCATTGTTTTGATCCAGCGCATCATTAAAAGAATGTGTGAGTACTGTTGTTTAGGATGGCGTCGGTTGATTCTTCGAATTACAGTTCGACATTTTCACGTGAGTTTACTATTGCTTTAACGTCGACGTTGCCAATTTGATAAGTGCGGGAGTAGCGTTGAGGCAGATCCTCAGTGCCATCCCCTTAGACAATCCAGATTCATTTCTCTTGGTCAGTTCTATAGCTTCTATCGCTGATCTATGCAGCCGCCGATGCCTCGCTTCTCATTACATGACCTTGGGAGTCTCGTGGTGAAGTGGTTACACCGCCTGCCTCACGCTCTGAAAGTTGTGGGTTCGATTCCGGGTCACGTTGTTCGGTTCTCGAGTGTAATTTTCTCGGATACTCCTGTGGGTCGTCGCTGTTTGTGTTTTGTGCGTTACTTTCAGCAGGATGTCCTACAGAAATAGACAGAGCCAAATGAGATAACATATGATGTAATGAATAATATCATCTTATCTTTGAGCTAACTACCTTTTAATCCCTTTATTCATTACGTGACCAAAGAACATTGTCTTTCCCTTTCATATAGTCGTAAATAATGTTCTATTTTAAGTTATCTATTTACAGAATCGTTGCTAGCTACTCTGGAGTCGAAGAATTCGCAACGTTCATTTCAGAAACCACATCTCCGCTGCCTCCACGCTATTATTAATTGTTTCATTTACATTCTAAGATTATTGCAATATTGCAGAACAGGTTCTGTACAGCATTTCATAGCTTTATGACATTTAAGAAGAGCGCATGTATCTATATATACAAGGTGTATTTTTAATGACTGTGCATTGTTTTAAAACATTGCCGGTCCACGTTTTGTATTTACTTATTATATTGCATGAACTTTACAGAGGGTGAATACAAAACTTGGACCGGCAATATTTTCGAACACTGGACAGTCGTTAAAAGTACACCCAGTACCTTGTCTTTTGCCCAGAAGCATTTTCCTGCTATGGGTCAGTGATTTGATAGCACCAACAAATTATGTAGGCCTTGATGCACGGAGAAATAGGTGGCCAGACTTTCCCTCACTTTCGCAGACAACGAGCCATGTGGAACCCTTGTCCTTCTGTGCTCACATAACATTACCCGGGCAATTCACTATCAACTACGCTCGGGCGCCTGCTGTATGGTACTTAGAATATTCACTTTGTTCATGTCAAGTCTTAGACTACCCACTCATGCTGCTACGTGTGTTTACTGCCCACTGTCGTGTGTTAATAGCTCGGATTTCATTCAGCATTCGATTGATATGATTTTTTTTTCTCTGCAAAATTTCATTCATTCAACACAATTAATTACGTAATTATAGCTTTCGTGCTGCCATGAACTTTAACCCAAGGGATATTACTCCACGTTTCTAGTTTAAAAAAAAAAACGTTAGCTGCATATCCTTTACAGGACGTCGCAGTCAGCATCAGCATATTTTCCTGTTGTGAACTCTTAGCAAATTAACGTTCAGTAGTTTGCCATTGCTTTCTGAACGAGCGGCACCCATACCATTTCGTAAAATACCAACGCAACGCGGTTGGCTGCCAAATCGCGTGCATCTGTATTGCGAACGTGGGTATGCGGAATCACGAACTGCGTCCGTAACGTCTTCGTCGCGGAACCGGCATCTTCACAGTAACAATAAGTGCATAGTGTACACGAATCGACTAGTGAGTAACAAAGAAATATACATTTATTTGTATAATTGCTACCCACGCCTGTTAAGTAAACATTTCTTTTGCACGCCTAAGTGTTTATGGATCTAGACCCATATTTGATCAACAAACACGGCACACACTCGTTGCCCGTAGTAGGTAGGAGATCAATTTTGGAACCAATTGAGGCCACTGAAACAGTTACATAAATAAACACACATAGTATTGTTTGGTTTCCCTGGTCTAGGAGTTACACGACTTTCTACGTAATCGTGTAAAATCTCGCGAGTAAAGTGACGTTGATAGAGAATCGGTAGCGGTTCTCTCCGCGTCGGTAACTTAGGGGTATGTGAGCCGGTCGCTCAGAAAGCAATGGCAAACTACTGAGAGTAATCTTGCCAAGAAATCAACAATCAGCTGAAAGATGCTAATATTGACAGCGATGTCCTGTAAAGGATATGCGAACAAACAAACAAAAAAAGTTTTGTTTGGAGCTCATAGAAGGAGAGGAAGGAAGTAGAGCCCAGAGGACTCACTAGACAACATAAAATTTGAAAGCCATAGTTACCGACCGGTAACGGTGGAGAGATAATATATATACAGACTTACAAGCACTTGGAATTGACGACTGGCAAAAAAGTAGAAGACAAAGAAGTGTCTTCATTGTGTATGATAGACATGACTAATGAAGAAAGTTTTTGAAGTGTCTTGTTGGTCATGCGTCGAAGTACACTTGTTCCTGCAGCGAGGCGCTGTCGCCATTTGGAGGTAACAGGTTCTAATCCCGGTCGGAAACTATAGCTTTCAAATTTTATGTTGTCTAGTGCGTCCTCTAGTCTTTACTTCTTTCCTCTCCTTCTGTGAGCGCCAAGCAATACTACGTGTGTTTATTTATGTAACCGTAGAAGGTATCACGCCATCAGATTTACTTCCCGAGACATTTCCTGTTACTCAGTTTCGACGGGATCGACCTGCTAGCCCAGAACAATTTTTTTAAAATTCTGAACCGCCCTGATGCGGGTCGAACCAGAGACCACCGTTACGGCAGGCGAGCGTCTAGTTGCTACGCAGCCACGGTTCCTCGTCGTTCTTATTGTCCTAATTTAAAAAACTATTACGCGTGTATGTTTTATTTGCATAAATAAAATAACAAATGTAGCTTCTGTATACTATTACATTTAGTAGATAATTAACCATAAACCATTCAGATAGACTCGAACATAGACCTCTCATTCAGAAAACATGGCAAACTACTTTTAAAAAACTTCAACCAGGGGGTGATCGCAAAGCCCTGAAAAGTACATGCAACAATTGAAAGTGGGGGGGGGGGGGGGAGGAGGGGGCAATTAGTAGATAATTAAACATAAACCAGTCAGATAGACTCGAACATAGACCTCTCATTCAGAAAACATGGCAAACTACTTTTAAAAAAACTAACTCCCTCTCTATTTCAAGTAAACGTTTCTATATTTTGTGCTGCAGTGTATTGTGTAAGAAGTGAAATAACGCGTGATATTCATTCTGCAACGCAAACACATACAAAATCAGCGTTTGTTTATATTGCATAATCAATAACATATCTTTTATTGCTCTTCCTATCAATTATTTGTCAGATCCTATAAAAGCCACATTCCTATATACCATCTTATTGTATGCTAATTATATATAATATTGTATGACGCATTCATATCATCCACAGAAATGGCATGCCAACACGGCAAAGACATACTGTGATGGCTTCAGTAGATCCGGTGACAATGTGTCTACCATCGAATCATCAAAATACGCATGAACAAGGCAGCATTTCTATGATACGCACATAGAACAACCACGTTTACAGAAAGATCAGAACTATAAGTCAGTACTACTGCTTACATTATGATTACTGTGATTATAGTAAACATTGCTTTGAAGTATACTTTAAACGATTGGAGCCTGTAACATTCTTTGCTCCTTGCATCTGCGTGCATGCAAATACAACGATCCATTGCGATGTGATCAGGAGGGAAAAGGGTTTATCTCCGTTGGAATATCTGTGTTGGTTTATCAGTGGCAGACGTTATATTTCCTGTTCAAGTAATCAATTTCAGACTAGTTAATCGATTACCAAGCTGACATGTCACAGAAATAGATCAGACGTACATATTTTAAGGAAAAGACGGTCAAACTGAAATGTCAGAAATCAAATCGTGTAAAAAGTATGCTAACAAATCATCCCATGTCTATCTTTTACGCTAAACCGATTATTTCCCTGAACTCTACACCTTCCACGACCAACATCGCCATCGTCACCGATACAACAGCAGCGACAACATCGACGACAATAACGTGGACAAATATCAGTGAATCTGTTCACAAGGAGGCAATGGATGTGGTGGTCACGAAGATCATCTCCTTGCTGATACTCACCATCCTGTCTGTGTTGTGTGGCCTCCTGCCACTCCGACTACTGATTCACATGCCACATCTCTTCACCCGAAACAGGAATTCCGTCGACTGCTTTCTGTGTGGTCTCCGGCTTTTTTCTGGAGGTAAGTTGTTTTTCGCTTTCTTTTTTTTTAAAATATTTGTAAGTCATGCTTTGTTTTAAAAGAAGTTTTTAACTTCGAGTTGTTTTCACGTCTGTTGTGATAACTTGTTTTTAACAAGGCGTTTTTTGTTTTTGTTTTGTTTGTTCACTGGCTCCACACTTCAAAACTTGACAACGCCGCTGGAGGCAGGTGAGGCCAAAATACGGCAGTTAAATAAGTTCAACAGTTAGATTTTTCCTTTTATCAGAGCGCACTTTAATGTACTCCGGGCCACTGCACTAGTGCTCAGTCCCGTTGTAAGATACTATAGGGTAACGGTGAATAATGGTGAATACTGACGTACGCCTCTGAAGTATTAGACCTTTGCATATACTAGGCGGCTGCATCATGTGTGAGGAGACAAATTCCTTGTCTAAGCAAGTTTCTGTCTGGGCAATGAGCTGAAGTCTGTTGAAATATCTAAACCAGTGTAGGAACCATGACCACACTAGGCCTAATCTAAGCCTGTGCGCTGTGCTGTACTGAATCATGCAATTATTTCATCTTAATATGTCACTCGCAATGTGAAGATCTATTGCCAGTCTTAAATTGCCCAATCATTTCTCTGCGTGGAAAGGGAAGGAAAGTTTTTTAACACAGTTCCCGTAAAGATATTACTTTGATATCAAGTTTATAAACATTCTCTACACAAACTCACTCCGAGAGATGCAAGTCCTGAACGTCAGTCAGCTGGGCTTTTTTTAGACGGTCAGTTTTCCAGAGGGTTGCAAAGGCCTTACTATATTTCCATCCATCATGTGCCATGCCGGTAAGAGTGGGCGGTCATGACTCGCCATTTCACTCGATCACCAGAGTCGATGATCAGCTCAATGTTCCTGTCTCGACCATGCCACGTGGTCATTCCATCCAGGTATTTACTTCTCTGTCTTCCCCTTGTTCTCTTCCCCTCGATCTTACCAGTTGTCACCAAGTTCTCCAATTTATTTCTTTTCATAACATGTCCAAACATTTTGACTGTCTACGTCTAATTTCTCTAATGAATTTACGATTTTCATGTGTTCCTTGTAGTACTTGGTCATTAGTTTTTCTGTCTGTCCATGGTATTTTTTGCATTCTCATCAGAAACCGCATTTCCACAGCCATCTGATGTTTTTTTTTTTCAGCTTGGCTGCTCATTGTCCGAGCTTCACATCCATACAAAAGTACAGGCTCTATGTAGCACCTCAACACTCTTTTTCTCGTTTCAATTGACATCTTTTTATTGGCAAGTATGTTTTTCATTTTGCTAAAGACTACTTTTGCCATGCCGATTTTTGTTCTAATATCTTCAAGGCATCTCCCATCAGATGTTACTACTATATTTCACCAGTCGTTTATTGTTATTGAATACAGTATACGAAACTCTTTTCCTTTGTTCGAGGACTTTGTTTGAGGATAGTTTTTGACATGTTGAGAAATCGCCGAGGAGGGCATTTATAGCCTGTCAACTGCACATGCGTTGCTGAAGACTGATTAACTAACTCTCTTTAATACCCATATTGGTATATGTTCGGCTAATCGATTTGCCGTCTTTTTGTTATAGCTATGTAAGTTGTTTGGCTCTCACACTGGAATTGATAAATGCAGTTTGATTTGCAGTACGGATACAATGGTTCTTTTACATATGGAGTAGCTATCTTGGTCTTTCTATGTCTAACCATTGGTTCAGCAGCAAAGAATATTGGTCTTTCTGCTGTTATAAATCGATATTGAAATGGTCTCATTAAGTCATCCACTCGAAAGATCAGCAGATGAAACACCTGAAGTTTGAGGACCTATGATTCTGTGGGGGTGGGTTTGGGTGGCTGGCAGTGACGCTTGATGTAATCGACTGGACTCCAATAGTTTGCAGTCTAAGTAAAGATGTCGACAGGCTATAAAATGCCCTCCTCGGTCATTTCTGAAAGCTTTATAAACTACGCTCACAACGTTAACAAAGAAAAACCGTTCCGTATACTGAATTCGACGAAACATAAACAATTGCTCAGATATAGCGAGGCCTAAGCAATTAGGCGGTTCCCTCCAGTTTTGTGCAAACAGAAAGAGTTCCTTTCAAATGTGAAATTACCGTGTGGATAACAGATACTGAACATGTGAACAATACCTGTGACTAGGTGTTTTAAGTATTTCAGCTAAAGTACGAGGGTAAGTTAATAAGTAAGTCACAAATGGCTGTAGAAAAATAACTAACTATGATAACAACTTGAAACGCGTTTATTTTTATACATGCATTGTCCCTTTATTTCTCAACATAATTTCCACCAACATTGATGCATTTATCCCATCGTTTTATCAGTCCTCCCAAGCCGGCGGCATATAACTGCGCGCCCTGTTGTCTAAACCACGTTTTCACTTCACATTCAACTTCGGCGTCATTCTCGAAATGTCTCCCGCCATGTGGATTTTCAGTGGACTTAGCCCCTAGTAATTTCCCGTAAAGCGGTGCATAGCTGGGTAGAAAAAAAGTTACGAGGAGGAGTCAATAAGTAAGTTACACAGTTCTGTGGGATGAAAGGTAAATGAAAACAGGACACGCAGATTTATGCAGCCGGTTTGGGAGGACTGATAAAACGATATGATAAGTGCATCAATGTTGGTGGAAATTATGTTGAGAAATAAGGGGACAATGTACCGGTGTAAAAATAAACTGGTTTCAAGTTGTTATCATAGTCAGTTATTTTTCTACAGCAATTTGTGACTTGCTTATTAACTTACCACTTCATATGATATAAAATCCTGCAGTATTCACATGCTGCGAAATAGGAGATGGAAACAAATCGTGCAACGTATTGTTTGTGACTTCAGTGTTTAACTTCACAAAGAGAATACATTGTTTTGAAGCTATTAGTCTTTCTTTGTTTCGCTGCATTTCTTCCCATAATATTCCGTGGTCCCCATTTTAAGCTGGGTCGACCTGAGAGTCCAGGTCAGTTTATTTGTGAACACCACGTCCACTTTACTGCGCTTCAAATTGACGTTCAACAGCCAGCTTCTATTCACCGTTACATTTCTTGTATCTCCAGCCGGTCCCTGTAATATTGAATAGTCCACTTTATGCCACTTTAAATTGACGTTTTAAAAATAGAGACAGTTTCCATTCACAGTTACAACATTCCACTCTTACAAGAGAAGTGAAGTTAATAATTCATTGACATTATTTTCCTGGCGACGGAAACGACTATTTTTTATCTACCCATTTAGACTTTCAAAGGGGAAAAATAACATATATTTATCTATTTACTCTTTCGGAAGACAAACCATTTATTCATCTATTTCCATTATGAGAATATAAATTATTTATTCTTTCATTTACAGTGTGCTTGTTTAGAATTGTCCATAAACTCCATGTATATGTGTGTATTATGTGTACATGATGTGTGTCTTCTTCTTCTGACCTTTTTCCTATGTTGGAGCATAGGCTTTCAATCAACTTACCAAGACTTTTGTTCTTGTTGCTATCTTCTGCAGCTTTCTCCTCATATTAATTATCTTTTTCTTTGTAATTGTTCGCTCGCTTTGAACTTAAATGTATTCCAGACTCGTGCTACTATTTCTATTAGCACAGGACTAATTTTTGCCTCTGTATTATCTTTCCCTATGACCAGTGTCCCTAGCCATCTGACTAACCTACTCCTACTTCAGAGGTATTTGTAATTTACGTCCCCAAATCAAGGAAGAGAAGTTATATTGTAGTCCACGTGACCGGTGTAGGTGTTAGTAGTACGTTAGGTGGTATTTGAGTCGTTTTTTTTCTGGATTGTCCTTGCTGGATTGACCCCAATCCAGCTCGGTCTTGGAGCCGGGATGGATTGGGTAGGGTTGGTATCTAGGTCATATGTAAAGGTGATAATTCTAAGAAAAGATCTGTTTCTAAGGGCAGATAACTGAGTTTGTGTATAATATTTTAACTAATTGTAAAAAATAAATAATTATGTTCCTTCTGTTCTGCACAGGCATCGGTTGATAAATGTTAGTAATTTATTAGTGATTGATTTAGTCGTTCTCCATATTTTTTCGATCCATTTTTTTTTAAAAATGAGTCTCAAATGAGATTCAAACACATGACCACCTTGCCTATAAGCAAGAATGCTAGACCATGCGCTAACTCGGCATATGTATGATGTATGCGATGTGGGTCTGTGAAGTTCACGATGTGCATATATAGTGTGCGTAATATTTGTAAATGATGTACACACATACACATCTACATCAGTATAGCATGCCTGGTTCTGATTACACAAAGAAAAGGACCATTTGACATACCTTGAGACATATTTGGTATTTGGTGCTAGCCTTATAATTTGTATAGATCAGTGGTTCTCAACCGATGGGGAATTCCGCCCCCCCCCCCCCGCGAATTTTAGGGTTTCCGGAGGGGGGGGGATTAATATTACTTCAAGATCGCGTTAATACAAGAACCGATTATTTTATATTGTTTTTCTCTCCATATTTTACAGTTCTGTACTTCTCGCCTTTCTGAAATTCGTTTTATAAGTTAACTAGACCCGCAAATCACTTTTTATGTAGATGTCTAGACTTGTTCTAGTATGTGTTATTAAATTTAGCTTCTATTTTTACGTATACTGTGTAGAGGCGAGGGAATTTATAGGGAGGATATACGAAAGGGGTGGGGGTGAGATCCTGAACATATGGTGAAGGGGTGCATAAGCCAAAAAAGATTGAGAACCATTGGTATAGATCAATCGGCGCTCAGTGGCTGATTTGGTCCATATAAAAACTTGTGCCTTTATATCCATGGCATTTTGTTTCGTATTAATTTTAGAATGGGTCAATCTGTGAACCCTGGTCAATTGTAAACATTCATTAGGTGTTTAACTCGAAGAGGGTGAAGAAGATCTCTGCCATGCAATCTCGGTGATGATGGCACTTTGGTACCGGGTTCCCAGAAACGTCTATACAGCAACCTTGCTCCGATAAGCTTATCCCTGTTGGAGATCCTCAAATGCCGGTACATTGGACTTAAGGGTTATATATTTCATGGCGTAATTGCGTGACATTCTGATTTCTGTGGTGCGCCTCCTGGCTGGTTCCCTCCTTCTTCAGCACCTTTCCTTTACTAGAGCAGACTGTGGTCTTACTCGAGTTTAGGTGTTTAAGCAAGCACATACGTGTCTGCGCATGCATGTACGTGCATACACATCTAAAGCTTTCTGGTTATTTCACGGCACCAGTGACTCGCCGCCGCCCCTTCTCCTGTTACAAGTAGTTAGAACAGTTCCTCCACGCGAAGGCCAGGAGTTGGACTTTTGCTGCAGAGATAATGAATGCACGAGCCATGGGGTATTTATGCAAGGTTGGGCGCTCACCCCAACTCTGCGTTCCCGGCTACATAACAACAACATTTGGAACCGACTTACGAGTTAAAACAGACAGTCTTTCAGAAGATGCTCAAAGAATAACAACAGTATCTAGTATAGTTAACGCGTGGAAGTACACGGTATTCTTTTAGCATGGCACTGTGGTTATATGAAGGAGTTACCTTCGAATCCCAGCGTGCACCTCTCCTTCAATATTCTGATAGTCTAGTATGTTTTAGCGGGTACGTCTGCGTAACGTTCAGGACGTTACGTTGACAATAACATAAGCCCGGTCGAAGAAGGGTTCGATATCAGCTTTCGTCGTTCTCTACAGGAGAGAAAGACTCTTCACCAATCCCTCTATGCACTCGTTCTACAAAAGTTAGATGGCCTAACATTCACTCGGCCCAACATTCACATGGCCTAACATCACATAGACTAACATTCACAAGGTCTAACTTTCGCATGGCCCAACATTCAGATGTCCAAAGAATCACTTGGCATAACATTTAGCCCTCATTAAGTTTACGCTACGGGGCTTTCTTCATAGTGTGTCTTCTCCATCTGTGGCGTAGGGGTCAACGAACGCAATTACACAATTCCCGGGCATACCAGATCAAGGGTTCGAAGTCATCCCCATGCGATGTGGAAACAGGTCGCTCCGCGTTAATTTCGATGGGAAGAGCCTTGGCCGTTCAGATAGCAATGGCACAATACTTTACTTAACATTGCTTCGTAGATCACAAACAGCTAATAAATGACAATGTTGAATGCGACTTCCTAATTGGGCATTCAATTATATTTTAACTTCTTATTCACTTCTTCTTCTTTCTTATGTCTTCTAAGGGTGCCGATCAATACTTGTATTTTATTTCATACGTTCAACTTGGAAGAAACGAAGCATGCACAAGTTGATTTTATTGTATATTCTTGTTATACTCGGATATAGACGTTGCAGAATTCTTGAGACCATAGATGTAACCTTTGAAATGCATGCCTGCTTGATAGAGAATAGTCGAAGGACTGGATTGGTATGACAGAATCACCGATGTAGAGCTCGTGGTGAGAACTGGATAGATAGCCGTTAGTCAGGAGATGAAAAGAGGCCGCTAGTGATAGATGAGATATATATCGAGAAAGCCTGAGAATAGTATAATTAGACAGTTCTTTGTCGGGAATCCACAGCGGAAAAGAAATCGAGGAAGAACTAAATAAAATGGAGCGTAGTGGCGACAGATGAATAATACGAAGAGGATACGGCCAGCGCTGCATGGAATAGCTAGGGATAGGACTGCTTGGAGTGAGTTGGTTGACGGCGTACCGCGCCACTGAGGTTAAATGAAAGAAAGAAAGAAAGAAAGAAAGAAAGGAAGAAAGAAAGAAAGAAGAAGAAGAAGAAGAAGAAGGAAGGAAAGGAAGGAAGGAAGGAAGGAAGGAGGGTAGGAAGGGAGGTAGGCAGGCAGGCAGGTAGGCAGGCAGGCAGGAAGGAAGGAAGGAACGAGGGAAGGAAGGAAGGAAGGAAGGAAGGAAGGAAGGAAGGAAGGAAGGAAGGAAGGAAGGATAAGCTGTAGAACATAAGCATGTAATGCTCAAAACCAGTGGTTCTCAACCGGTGGGGAATTTTAGGGTTTCCAGATGGGGGGAGGGGGCGAAATTAAGATTATTTCAAGAAATCGTTAATACAAGAATTGATTACTTGATATTGTTTTTCCCTTCATACTGTACGGTTCTGTACGTCTCACCCTTCTATTTAATTTATACAGTAAGTAGACCGACAAATCATGTTTTATGTGGACATCTAGACTTGTTTTAGTTTGTGCTATTAAATTTAGCTTCCATTATTATGTATACTGTGTAGGGGTGGGGGCGGGATTTTTAGGTAGGAAATACGAAAGGGGAGAATTACGTTCTGAAAATATGGTAAAGGGGGGCCCGGGCCAAAAAAGGTTGAGAACCACTGCTCTAAACAAATAAAAATTCGACCTTCAAATAACGACATCGCGAAAGCAACAAATGTACTTACGAACTCGGCCAACTACACCCTGTAAAAGAAATGTACTGTTTCACATGTACAAGAAATATACCGTTTCACGTTAAGGCATATTCCCGTCGTGTTTTTCATATCTGTTATGTTCTTGAAACAGTTTGCATGTGCATGTAATAAGCCCAGTGGAATAATGTTATAACGACATACCTGCGTGCTTATCAAATAAAAAGTGAAGGATGATAATAAATAAAGACATAAACAATAAATGAATACGTCAGCTTGTGGTTAACACATATTAAAATAAATAATCCTCCCCGCGCTGGCACCGAGTGGCGCATTAAGAGGGAGAATGAGATCATTAACGGGGAAATCATGTAAACAAACATACACTCAACAAAAAGACACCGTTCGTCGTATTAAAAACAGAGGGACGAGTTGGTATCTTTGCCAAGAAATGTAACAGTAATCTCAAAGACTTCTGCGGCTTGACTTTGTTTATCTCTTGGAATCAGCCGTTTTTCGGGAACTTTCGTGGCCCTAGCTTTCAGTGTTATTTACACAAACACTCAGAGATCAGAGGATAGAAAAATAGTTCTTAAAAGTAGAGACTAGATGTGTGAGTAGTTCTCAGTAGGCGGGAGAGAATGTGACTCGGCATTGGATTTGCTCACTTTCGAAGCTGGTGAGGTTGAAGAGAGGAATGGGGGTGAGGATATGAAGAATGAGAACGAAATCAACTGATGTGTTTGTAACGTAATGGAAAATGGGAAAAGCAGCGATTAATTTGTGCTTTATTCAGAAGTCAGTAGCTTTGGAAGAACAGTTTTTACTGTAACTATACATAAGCATTCACTTAATTCATTACATAAGGAATTACTTCACAGATTTGTCTTGGAGAATTACAAATGAAGACATTAAAAGTAGAACAGTAGAGCAAGAGATAACACAATGATTGCCGGTAATTCCAGTTAGCGTCTTTAATGTCTTGTATTCGCCGACATATTGTTCTACCAATGCCCCTTCTTCCAGGAGACATGTCTTCAATTACTGTTTTGTTCTAAGCTACTGTGACGTTTCATATTGCTTAAGTATTTCACTTCTCTGAGTGGGATGTTGGTTTGTAGAGACTCCTGTCTGTTCCACTTGCAACATGGGGCAGTGATGAGCATTTTGTGTGATATTCACTGATACAGGAATGGATCTTTATGGGGCAACCTTTTGCCGTGAAGTTGGAAACGCGACTAACTAATTAACTAACTTCTCGAAAGATCGTGCTGTTCACCGAAATCTCACTATGAAAAATATGTAGAGTCTTAAACGTAAAGTAACTGAACGACTAATCTTTCATTAAGATTTATCTTTCTACCCGTCACTTTTGTGTAACTTTTAAGCCTGGCCTTATTACTGGTGGTAAGCTTTTTAACCTCCCCTCATTTCCACGTCCTCTTGGAATACTGTAATCTTAAGGAAGGTAACACACTTTTTACTTGTAATAAAATTACGTTCACGATCAGGATTTGTGTCAACACATATAAAAACAACATTTTACATTGTCTATTTGGAGCGGCTTGATATATTAAACAACCGATTAGAAACAGCGAACAAAGGAGGAGAAATATAATAGGCGAACAGAATAGAAACAGCGAACGAGGAAGATAAATATAACAGACAATCAGAATAGAAAAAGCGAACCAGGAAGATAAATATAATAGACAAACAGAATAGAAACAGCGAACAAGGAGGAGAAATATAACAGGCGAACAGAATAGAAACAGCGAACCAGGAAGAGAAATTAGCAGGCGAACAGAATAGAAATAGCGAACGAGGAAGAGAAATATAGCAGGCGAACAGAAATAAAAACAAAGAACGGCAAAAATAAACAATAAATGACATATCGCAGTATAGTGAACTACTAATGAGAGTGGATTTCTTCGTCTTCTTTCGTTCGCTTGAAATATGTCTATAACTGCAATGTTGTCTATTGTATGGATCTAACAGGTGTTCACTCAGCGGTCCATAGAGTTTATCTTCCACTGTTGTCTCTCTAGGCCAGAAAGTTCGCCTGGATATGTTGTAGTCTTGGAGTATGTGCTCTGCTGTCTGCGACGCCAAACCACATGTGCACATGGCTGAGTCACCAATCTTGAATGAATTTTGTATACATGTGTTTGCGTAATCTAGTGTGTCCTGTTCTGAGACGCAGAATAATGATTTGTTCTGGTCTGACCATAACGTAGTAGTCGCCTTGAGCAGGCTTTGGTGGATTTCTGGCTGATTTAATCATACTTTTCTTTTGGTGGTATGTAATGGGCACATAAGGCTGTTCTTCTTTTGCTCCTTTCTTAGCCAGTCGATCAGCTCTGTCGTTTCCGGGTACACAACAGTGGGATGGTATCCACTGTATGGTGATCGTATGCTGACTGCTAAGGTTAGAAAGTAGTGCCCTTAGTACCGGCAATTTCCCAGACAGGAGCGCCTCGAGTACTGATTTTGCATCTGTCAATAGCACCACAGGTTGTGTACCATGGCTGGTATTTAGTAATTTTGCTATCTTGATTGCGTCAATTTCAGCATCATAGTTATGGCAGTACTTTCCTGTTAGAACTCTGACCGTGTCTTAGGAGTGGATGAATGACCAAGGAGAACACAGAATTTTAACTAACAACGATCCACTAAGTGACCGAAGGGTGATAGTGACAAACCATCTGCCTCGCGCTCAGAAGGTCCTGGGTTCGTGTTCGGATTCCATGATACGGTTCTTTGGTGCAATTGATTTCTGAGATCCCTGGGGGGTGGTCGCCGGAGCTACGAGTTCGTGCTGTGTGCGAAACCTTCGGAAAGCGGTTAGCTGTGGATGGCCGAACCAGATACTATTAAACCTGATGCAATAAAGCCAGTCCTCTTGCGTTTTAACTCTTTATTTTTTAACTAAATGAACAATTCGGAAAATAAAAGACAATGGATATCAAATAAATGGGAATGACAAGCAGCAGCGCAATAGTACAGTAATTTTACAGAGCTTAATAGCGTATAATAACAAAATGCTTGATAAGCAAAAAAATGTGGACCACGAGATTAAATAATGTATTGTTGAAAGAATCCACAAATTCCAGAAATACTAGCGTCAGTTAATGGGGGTAAAAAAGCTAATAGTGAATTACTACAATTATACACACCGCGTACTAATCAGACCCGTGGCATAGAAATGATTACACTCACTAAGTCAGGGCGACTAGCTGGAGTCGAAATCTTGCTGTCTCAGACAGTTTTCCAGTAATGGGTGTCAAGGTTAGCAGGAGTTATGTGGAGTTATAAAACACTACAGAATATTTAATACGCTGAAAATGTCGATTATTGCGTTTGACTGACAACAACTGTTGCGATTTGCTTCTGGTTGGTCATGCGATCTGTTCAACAAGAAGTCATTCTTAAAGAAGACTGGGTATTAGGACAAACAAATGTGAGGAGATTGAAACACGGGGCACAATGTGGAAAGATATAAAGGTCTGGAAAAGATGGAGGGGGTGTAGTTGAATAGCGGAGAATAACGAAGATCACAACGTTGAAAATAATTATATGTGTGATAGATGCGTAATGAAAGTCAGGTCTTAGTCGGATATGTCTGAACTATTGTTTGACTTTAGACGCTACTGCCTGCTCTCTGTTATCGGAAAATTTTCTGTTGTGCTCACCAAACCCGACACCCCACATTGTGCCAAGGGCTTCGGGCGGAGGACCGAAATTGGGAGGGTACAAGCCTTACCCTAGAGTGCTAGGAATTGCAACCTAAAGACGAACTGTCATGGTATGGCAGACCAGACCCTAAGCCTTGGTTGGCAACTCGTCTAGGATTGAAGCTCCGA
>JACEFZ010007168.1:147500-182500 GCA_014155875.1 Cepaea nemoralis | reverse complement strand
GAGATGCTCCACACCAGGAGCTGGGCAATGCCAGGCCGGGTCAGACAGACAGACAGACAGACAGACAGACAGACAGACAGACAGACAGACAGACAGACAGACAGACAGTCGGTAACGGGAACGAGAACTTATATGACTACTTATATGAATTAAATGAGATGCTCCCCACCAGGGTCTGGGCGAAGCCGGGCAGGGTCAGCTAGTCTTATATATAAACGGCGATCTCCGTCTGTCTGTCTGTCTGTATGTATGTATGTATGTCCTTTATGCGTTCGCGAACGGCCCATCCGATTGAGATGAAATTTTCTACACGCCTTCCTTTCATTCCAGCGCTGCCAACTGTCGTATTTTTTTTTCTTCTTCCTCCTCCTCCCTCCTCCCATTCCCAAAATACGTACGTAAATATATGATGATGATGATGAAAGAATCCCCGAACCAAAACGCTAGGGAAAGGGAAGAAAATGACGTGACTACACAGAATCGTCACACGGCAATCATCATCATCATCATCAAGTGCCGTGCCGGCTGGCGTAGGCGTTCAACTCTGCTGCTGATATATATGCCTCCATGCCACGGCAATATCAATAACAATTCATCTTTTTATGTGTAAGGAAGTTATCTACAGTCGTGTAGAAGGGAAGAACAATCAATGGAAGGACCGAAATCACAGAACCTAGACGAGTATGAATTCGGAATGGCGAACTCCCTCCTCCTCTCTTCTCCTCCTGCCTCTACCTCCTCCCCTCCTCCTGCCTCTACCTCCTCCCTCCACCCTCCTCCTCTTCCTCCTCCCTCTACCTCCTCCCCCTCCTCCCTCTCCCTCCTCCCTCCTCCTTCTCCCTCTTCCTTCTCCCTCTTCCTCTCCCCTCCTCCTCCATCCTCCTCCCTCCTACTCCCTCCGCCTCCTCCCTCCTCCTCCCTCTACCTCCTCCCTCCTCCTCCCTCTACCTCCTCCACCCTCCTCCTCTTCCTCCTCCCTCTACCTCCTCCCCCTCCTCCCTCTCCCTCCTCCTTCTCCCCCTCCCTTCTCCCTCCTCCTCCCTCTCCTCCTCCCTTCTCCTCATCCCTCCTACTCCCTTCTCCTCCTCCCTCCTCCTCCTCTCTCCTCCTCCCTCCTCCCTT
The DNA here is from genome assembly GCA_014155875.1 of Cepaea nemoralis. NCBI lineage: Eukaryota > Metazoa > Mollusca > Gastropoda > Stylommatophora > Helicidae > Cepaea > Cepaea nemoralis. The sequence continues at coordinate 181,378 of JACEFZ010007168.1, read as the reverse complement.
TTCCTCCCTCTACCTCCTCCCTCTACCTCCTCCCTCCTCTCCCTCCTCCTCCTTCCTCCACATCCCTCTTCCTCCTCCTCCCTCCTCATCATTCCTCCTCCTCGTCCCCCTCCTCCTTCTCCCTCCTCCTTCTACCTCTTCTTCCCTCCTCCTTCTCCCTTCACCTCCTCCCTCCTCCTCCCTCTCCCTCCTCCCTCCTCCTCCTCGCCCACCTGCGTTCTCCTCCTCCCTCCTCCTTCCTCCTCCTTCTCCCTCCTCCTCCCCCTCCCTCCTCCCCTCCTCCCTCTTCCTCCTCCTCCTCCTCCTTCACCCTCCTCCCTCCTCCTCCTCCTCCTTCACCCTCCTCATCCCTCTTCCTCCTCCCTCCTCCTCCCTCCTCCTTCTCCCTTTTCCCCCTCCTTCTCTTAATCCCTCCTCCTCCCTCCTCCTCCCTCCTATTCCTCCCTCCTCCTCCTCTCTCCGCCTATCTCTTCCTCCCTTCTCCTCCCTACTCCACTCTCTTCCTCCTCCCTCCTCCTCCCTCTTCCTCCTCCTCCCTCCTCCTACCTCCTCGCCCTCTTCTTCCTTCCTCCTTCGCCCTCCTCCTCCCTTCTCCTCTCTTCTCCTCCTCCCCCTCCTACCCCTCCCTCCTCCCCCTCATCCCTCTCCTCCCTCCTCCTTCTTCCTCCTCCTCCTCCCTCCTCCCCTCCTCCTTCCTCCTCCTCCCTCTCCTCCTCATCCCTCCTCCTCCATTCTCCTCCTCCCTCCTCCTCCTCCCTCTACCTCCTCCCTCCTCCTCCCTTCACATTCCTCCTCCTCCCTCTTCCTCCTCCTCCCTCCTCCTCATCCCTCCTCCTCCTCCTCCTCCTCCTCTCTCCTCCTCCTCCTCCTCCTCCTCCCTCTACCTCCTCCCTCCTCCTCCCTTCACATTCCTCCTCCTCCCTCTTCCTCCTCCTCCCCTTCATCCTCTTCCCTCCTTCTCTCCCTCCTCCTTCTCCCTCTTCCTCCTCCCTCTTCCTCCCTCTTCCTTCTCCCTCCGCCTCCTCCCTCCTCCCACTCTCTCCTCCTCCTCCCTCCTCCTCCCTTTCCCTCCTCCTCCCTCTCCTCCTCCTCCCTCCTCCTCCTGCGTTCTCCTCCTCCCTCCTTCTCCCTCCTCCTCCCTCTTCCTCCTCCCTCCTCCTTCTCCTCCCTCCTCCTTCTCCCTCTTCCTCCTCCCTCTTCCTCCCTCTTCCTGCTCCCTCCGCCTCCTCCCTCCTCCTACTCTCTCCTCCTCCTCCCTCCTCCTCCCTCTCCCTCCTCCTCCCTCTCCTCCTCCTCCTCCCTCCTCCTCCTGCGTTCTCCTCCTCCCTCCTTCTCCCTCTTCCTCCTCCCTCCTCCTCCACCCTACTCCTCCCTCCTCTTCCTAATCCCTCCTCCTCCCTCCTATTCCTCCCTATTCCTCCTGTCTCCTGTCTCCTCCTCCCTCCTCTTCCCTCCTCTTCCCTCCTCCACCTCCCTCTTCCTCCTCCCTCCTCCATTTACCCAAGACAGACAGACAGACAGATAGTCGGGAACGGGATCTTATATGACTACTTATATGATTTAAATGAGATGCTCTCCACCATGAGCTGGTCCGGGTCAGACAGACAGACAGACAGATACATAGATAGACAGACAGACAGACAGACAGACAGACAGACAGACAGACAGACAGACAGACAGACAGACAGACAGACAGACAGACAGTCGGGAACGGGAACTTATATGACTACTTATATGAATTAAATGAGATGCTCCCCACCAGGAGTTGGGCGATGCCGGGCCGGGTCAGACAGACAGACAGATAGATAGTCGGGAACGGGAACTTATATGACTACTTATATGAATTAAATGAGATGCTCCTCATCAGGGTCTGGGCGAAGCCGGGACGGGTCAGACAGACAGACAGACAGATAGACAGACAGACAGACAGATTGTCGGTAACGGGAACGAGAACTTATATGACTACTTATATGAATTAAATGAGATGCTCCCCACCAGGGTCTGAGCTCCTACTCCTCCTTTTTCTTCTTCTTCTGCTGCTGCTGCCGCCGCTCCGTTTACCCAAGTTAATTGTTGGGGGAATATGTAAAGATCTTTCAAGTGCTCTTTCTAATGCTTTTTGTAAGTTGGTCTTCGTTTATCTAAGGTTGTTCTAACCGCAACCAATAAATGATTAGACAGACAGACAGACAGACAGACAGACAGACAGACAGACAGACAGACAGACAGACAGACAGACAGACAGACGGGAACGGGAACTTATATGAGTTAAATGAGATGCTCCCCATGAGGAGCTGGGCGAAGCCGGGCCGGGTCAGACAGACAGACAGACAGACAGACAGACAGACAGACAGACAGACAGACAGACAGACAGACAGACAGGAACGGGAACGGGAGCTTATATGACTACTTATATGAATTAAATGAGATGCTCCCCACCAGGGACTGGGCGAAGCCGGGCCGGGTCTGCTAGTATATATATATATATATATATAGACATTATGTGTCGAACATAACACTGTTGGAAGCAATAACAAGTACTATCCAATCAGAAACTAAGTGAGACAGGGATGTTTATTATCATCAAGCCTATGATGTGCTCTTTCGGAGAAAACTATGGATAAAGCTACTGGGAAACAGTAAAAGGGGGAAAAGATAAGTGGTGAAAGCATATGTGTTATCGAATATGCGTATGGTAAGCCGCCGTAAACCGCCAGTATCTTACCGGGACTCTTAAGGAAATAAATCTTCTACTTCTTCAGCGTTCCGAGCCATTGAGGTTCTTTGCTGCAGATACAATCCGTCTCCATTCGTCTCTCTGGTTGACCTTCTCTTGCCAGTCGTTGATTCCAAGTGCTTGTAGGTCTGTATATATATTATCTCTCCACCGTCTTCTTGGTCTACCTCGGGGTCTACGGTCATTTATTTCCTGAGTGTAAGCGAGTTTTGTTTCCCTATTATCTTTCTATATGCCCCAGCCATTGTAGTCTATTACTAATGCCTTCATGATACCAGTGATTAGCGGGGACTTAAACAGATCATAAATGTCTTTGTTACTTCTTCTTTTCCACTCTCCACTTTGTGTATCCCTAATGGGTCCAAAGATGCGTCTTAAAACTTTGTTCTCAAAGGTTTGTAGCAAGGCTTCGTCTCCTTTCGTTGTACTCCAGGTTTCAGAGCCATACAGCACAACTGGTCTGATCAGTGTTTTGTATATTGTGATCTTGGTGTTACGAGATAGCGCCTTTGATTTTAGTAGATGTTGTAGTGCATAGTATATCTTATTTCCAGAATTGATTCTAGTTTGTATTTCTTCCCTTATGATGTTGGAGCAGTTGAAGATTGTACCCAGGTATTTGTATGTTTCCGTTCTTTTAATGGTCATATTATCTATTTGTATGTGGCCAGAGTTTTTAGCCATTCCTTCTCTTGAAATTACCATATATTCTGTCTTATCTTGGTTGATAACCAGCCCCATCTGTTGGGCTTTTTCCTTTAAGTGAGTCAATATTTCCAATGTCTTTTGTTCATTTTCCCCTATAATATCTATATCATCTGCATAACCAAGCAGCTTGGATGTTCCTCCAATATCACATTCCTCCTTTACCCTCCTTACAACTTTCTCTAGAGCCAGATTGAAGAGTAGCGGCGATAGTGCATCACCCTGTTTCAAGCCAGATGTTATTTGGAAAGGGTCTGATTTCCTGCCTTTATATGTTACTATATTATAAGTATCTTCCATGCATAGTCTGGTCATGTTGATTAACTTCCTTGGTATTCCAAATTCCCGCATAGCATTCCATAGACTATTCCTATGGACACTATCATAAGCCTTTTTAAAATCCACAAAAATGTTATGGAGATCTCTTTTATATTCCCAATTTTTCTCGGCTATTTGTCGTAAGATAAATATCTGATCTATTGTTGATCTGTTTTGTCTAAAACCCGCCTGGTAGTCACCTAATATGTATTCTGAATATGGTTTTAGTCTATTTAGTAATACTGCGGATAGTATCTTATAGCTTATGGACAGTAGTGATATTCCTCTATAATTTTCACACTGGAACTTGTCTCCTTTCTTAAAGATAGGTATCAATAATGACTCTTTCCAGTCATGGGGTAATTCTTCAGTCCTCCAGATTTTTATTATTAGTTCGTATAGCTTTAGATGTAATGCATGGCCACCCGCCTTTATAAATTCAGCAGCAATTCCATCAGCCCCAGTTGCCTTATTGTTTTTAAGTCGTGTGATTACATATAGGATTTCTTCAAATGCAGGTTCTTCAATTTGTGGTTTACACGTTAGAACCTCTTCCTGTGGGAAAGTGTTACTTGGAGCTGCACAATTTAGTAATTCAACAAAGTATTCTTTCCATGTGTTGCACATTTCCTCATTGGTATTTATCATATTCCCATTTTTGTCTTTTAAACCATATGTGTTGTGTTGGTGCCCTCGTTTCATTGACTTCAGTTCTTTAAAAAACTTTCTGGATTCGTTTTTCTGGTGATTAGTTTCCATATCTTTGATTATATTACTCATATATTCTCGCTTCTGCTGTCGAACTATTTTTGTAGCCTCTTTACATTCATTTCTATATTGCTCTTCCTTTTGGATGTTGTTGATGTCATTTAGCCATAGCTGTCTGGCATTCTTTTTCCTAATGACTGCTTCTTCACATTTTGGATTGAACCATCTGTTCTTTCTATGCGTGGTTAACACACCGAGACATTCTTCTGCGGTAGATTGAATTGTATTCTTGATGTTCAACCAAGTTTGGTCAACGCTTTCCTCCAACGGGTTTTGTAGAATTTCAAGTTTACATTTTATTTCATCTGCAAATTTCTCTTTGACTGTAATTTCTTGTAGTTTTTCTCTGTTATATGTTGGGTGTAACCTTTGTAGTTTAGCATAGAAAGCTCTCTTAAGTTTTATTTTAAATTTTGCCCCAACGAGGAAGTGGTCGCTGTGGCACTCAGCTCCTCTATAGCTTCTAACTTGTTGTATGTTTGATGCATTTTTGTTGTTAATTAAAATGTGATCTATTTGATTATAGGTTCTCTTGTCACATGATTTCCAAGTTTGTTTATGTATATCCTTTCTTTGCAGTCTGGTACTGCTGATCTGCAGTCCTTTGGCTTCTGCTAGGTTGATGACTCTCCATCCATTATCATTTGAAGTTGTATGTAGGCTTTCCATACCGGCAACTTTTTTATGAGTTTGCTCTCTACCTATTTTTGCGTTGAAGTCTCCCAGCACAATCAGGATGTCCTGTTTGGGGGTTTCTTCTATGACATCTTCCAGATCATTATAAAAGTCTTCTTTAATATCATCTTCTTTCTCTTCAGTAGGTGCATGTACATTAATCATCGTTATATTTTTCCATTTACCTTTTATTCGTAATTTACTAATCCTATCATTAACAGCTTTAAAGTTTAGAACGTTCCCCCATAACTCTTTTTTGATGACAAATCCTGTTCCTAATTCATGTTTATTTTGGGTGTTTCCTCCATATATTATAATCATTCCATTTTGCTCTAAAGTACCCTCTCCTGGCCACCTTATTTCTTGAATTGCTGTTATATCCATTTTATACTCAACCAGCTCCCGGGTTAATTCTTCGGCCGCTCCAGCTCGATATAGTGTCCGTACATTCCATGTTCCAAATCTCAAAAGTCCTTTAACGTTCCAAGGTCGATGTCCAAATAAGTCAGTCCGAATTCGAGGCTCATGTATCTGTTTCGTAACAAAATGGTTTTTACAAAGGTGGGGATGTTAACCCCACGCTTCAACCCCCAACCTGGAGGACCAGGGTGTTTCTCTTTGTCTGTTCTCTACCCTTTGACCTGTCCGGCTTGGGAGGCCCTGCTGGTAGCTACGCTACCGCCGGCATAGCTCTCAGGGTCATTGAGAAACTCAAGCTCCCCCACCACGACAAGGTGGAAACACCATCGGGGGAGTTAAGGAAATAAATGAATAATAATATTCTACGATATCATGCATATAGTAGAAGGCGACTAATGACGATTGGCGACAACTTGCGAATGTGACTGGAAACAGCAAAGGGAAGGCTAAAAAATAACAATGAGCATAGCATAATTGGGGCAAGAACACATATATAATCAAAGACTGCTGATTGTGTGAGATTGTAAACTATGACCGCCCACGCATATCGGTACAGCACTTGATGATGATCATTTACAACACAGACTTTACATCACAAGACAGTTAAACTACAACGTTCATAAAAAGTTCCCAAAACGTCAGGGGGACTTGCGATCTGACAATTTATAACCAACCTTTTTATGAGACACACGATGAAAATGCTACTCACGACCATGCATGAAAGATTAGAAAATGAAGCATACATTGAAGTGTTAAAAAAACAATTTGGCTTTATAAGAATATGGAACACATGATGTGATATTTTATTCGAGGACAGTTGAAGAATAATATGTTAAGGCTCCATACACAACAAAATATATATATGTGTGCTTTAAAAACTGTAGGAGCAGACGTAGCGAAATGTCTAGCACACGTGCACGTCGGCCTGGTGATCATGCGTTTAAATCCTGATAACGCCGGGGATTTTCTTTAATGGGCCCGGGTTTCCAGGTCGACTCAGTTTAAATTGGATATGACGAAATGGGCTGGGAGGTTACGGCACTGAGTGTTATACTAACCGCATCACCATCCGTGTGACAATAGGCCTACACAAATATGGGGCTGACATAATGTACCCAATATGCCCCAAGGCGAGGAACAGGGTCTACTTTTTACTTTCATAGAGTTCACACAGGCATTCGATGCATATTTTTGGGTTTCAAAGAATTGACATCATAGCATTCCGGAAGGCGCGTAGATGCTCGGTCTCCAGCAGCAGATGTCATTGGGTAACGCGCTAATCACTCTACTAACACACAGCTTGTAAGCACGACGGGGTCGCCCCTCATACGTTCCTCCTTGCTGCAACCAAACTGACATCCACACTCAAACAGCGGTACAGTTATCAACGGCAAATTATGTAAATGCCTGTAAGAAATAGAAACTGTATCACCTCATCACTATGTATCATGACGATAAGCGTAGGCGTTCAGGTTTCGCCATCTCACACGATCACCGGAGACGTGGATCTGCTCTGCGCCTTTGTCTCGATTATACCATGTTGCCAAGCCATCTACATATTTACTTTTTTTTTTTTTTTGGCCTTTCCCTTGTTCTTTTCCTCTCAATTTTGTCAGTTGTTACCAAGTTTTCCAGTTTATTTTTATGATAACGTGCCCACAAAACCTTGACTGTCTATGTCTAATTTCTCTAATTAGTTTATGGTTCTCGTTTGCTTCTTGTAGGACTTACTTGTTGGTATTTATGTCTGTCCATGGCATTCTTTGCATTTCTCAGAAACCACATCTCAACTGCTATTAGATGTTGTTCAGCTTGTCTGCTCTTTGTCCACGTCGTGGTATCACTTCATCCAGATATAAAGAGAGGGTGAGTAATGATGTTTATTAGACTGTTCGTGTTGAATATGTATGCAGAGAACATACTCAAAGAGATAAAGAAACGACCTCGTATCAACATTTGACAATAATCAATAACAGGCATAAGAAAAGTAGATAGTACAGTTTTATTCGTAGACACAGAGGAGGATGTTCATTAATGATCAAACCAAGTACACAAACTAAGCAATGAAAACAGCTTAGGCATAAGTGTAAAAACCAAAAAAAAAAATACAGAAAAACTTTGATTGTAGGCAAAAACAGTACGACGCCAATTTTGAAAATAACCACTTGTAGTTCGAAGATTCTTTAACAAGTCTCAATAGTTGTTCTTGCCTAGAACAATTATTGACACGTGATGGTTGATGTGAGAAGAAATAGGGAATATAATATGAATGTGCAAAGTAATATTCAGCAATGCGAAAAAGCTAAATAATGAATCGAAATTGCCACTAATCGAGTGATTTATTGTATCGTAAAGAAACGTGAACAGTGAGTCAATAATGTGTGTGTGTGTGTGTGTGGGGGGGGGGGGGGGTACAGTTGCAGTTTGGGACATGTGGTTATAGATACCCGGCTCTGTGGCGAAGAGGTTGTGGACGTCAAGTGTAATCCCCTATACCGAGTTTGAAACACAACTGTGGGGATTTCGCAGAAGACCGTCTTGCGTTGGTTTTCATAAAATGGTATGAGTACCGGTCGTTCAGAAAGCAATGGCAAAATACTGAACGTAAACTTGCCAAGAGAATCACATACAGCCGAAAATGCTGGTGTTGACTGCAACGTCCTGTAAAGGATATGTATCTAACTAGCCTATATATACCAATAGGTCAAATAAAATGTCAGGAAAAGAAGAAAATAAGAAAGAAGCATTGCAAATCCTGGGGGTTTAAGAAAACATTACTAAATGAGAGCAAGTAAGATCAGACACTGAAACTGCTTTATGCGATGGAGAGGGGATATAGTTCGTTGTGCTGCAGTTGGGGTGGAGGGAAGGAGTGCAAGAAAGCTACAGCGTTCCTTGTAGCTGAAAATAATCAAGACATGGACTCACATACAAGTATGAGTACACAAGCAAAAACAAATTGCAGAGGCTGTCGGAGGCACATTACAACCTACTTTCAATGCGGCGATGGCACTTGACAGTGGCAATACTTAAGACATGTAACATTCTCAATGTGAAAGGGTTCTTTTTTCTTTTTTTTTTTTGAAATCATATACTCACTATGTTTCAAAACATGAGCAAGGGTGCTTTACTTCTAATTAGGCTTGATACATGTAACCTATCCAAACGTCTGGCGACTTGTATTTAGTCCTACTTGAGACATGTAAATTATCCTGGCATCTGGCGACGTGTATTTAGTCCTACTTGAGAAATGTAACATACCCAAACGTCTGGCAATTTGTATTTAGTCCTACTTGAGACATGTAACATATCCAGTCGTCTGGCAATTTGTATTTAGTCCTACTTGAGACATGTAACATATCCAGTCGTCTGGCAATTTGTATTTAGTCCTACTTGAGACATGTAACATACCCAAACGTCTGGCAATTTGTATTTAGTCCTACTTGAGACATGTAACATATCCAGTCGTCTGGCAATTTGTATTTAGTCCTACTTGAGACATGTAACATATCCAGGCGTCTGGCAATTTGTATTTAGTCCTACTTGAGACATGTAACATATCCAGTCGTCTGGCAATTTGTATTTAGTCCTACTTGAGACATGTAACATATCCAGGCGTCTGGCAATTTGTATTTAGTCCTACTTGAGACATGTAACATATCCAGTCGTCTAGGCGATTTGTATCTAGTCACACTCGAGACATTTATCGTCTACTGATACCCAGAAGATTTCTACACTTGAGACATGTACCAGTTATAAATACATAGAATATTTGTGTCTAGTAATAACTGAAATATATAACACTTACAGACACCTAGAAGATTTGTATTTAGTCATACTACAGTCATATAACATTTTTTTTTTTGCATATCCCTTACAGTACGTTGCAGTCAACATCAGCATCTTTCAGCTGCTGTTGATGTACTAGGCAAGATTACGCTCAGTAGTTTGCCATTGCTTTCTGAGCGACCAGCTCACATACCCCGTAAGTTACCAACGCGGTGTGACCCGCTGCCGATTTTCGCGCAGTTTAAGTTACTCACGAGAATACACATGATTACAGAGAAAGACGTTAACCCCTAGACCAGGGAGACCGGCTATGTAACATTTATCAGGGCATAAAATATTTTTACTTAAGTCACACTTGAGACACACTAAATTTACAAACATCTAGAAAAGTGGTTCTCAACCGGTGGGGAATCCCCCCCCCTCCCTGGGGGGGGGGGGGGGGGGGGGAGATGTTAGGGTTTCCGGGAGGGGGGGGGGGGGGGAATTAAGATTATTTCAAGATCGCATTAATACAAGAACCAGTTACTTGATATTGTTTTTCCCTCTAAATTTTACGGTTCTGTACTTCTCGCTCTAATGAAATTCGATTTATAACGTAAGTAGACCCGCAAATCATGTTTTATGTAGATGTCTAGACTTGTTCTAGTATGTGTTATTGAATTTAGCTTCCATTTTTATGTATACTGTGTAAGGGTGGGGAGTTTTATAGGGAGGAAATTCGAAAGGGGATGGAGAATGAAGTTCTGAATATATGGTAACGGGGGGGGGGGGGGGGGGGGGCATGGGCCAAAAAAAGGTTGAGAACCACTGATCTAGAAGATTTGCTTTGGGGTAAAGTATCGTACCATTTTCAGACATCCAGAAAATATGTATTTAGTGAGCATAAAACATGTAACATTGCAGGCACCTAGACGATTTGTATTGTTTATACACGAATCAAGCAAATTTCCAAAGACTTTTATTCATTAACTAATACCTAAATCTAGAAGATGATTTTTTTCTTTATGTCACATTTGAGACATGTCACTTTATTTTTCACCACGTATCCGGTCATGCACATAGAAGACTTTTCATTGAGTCTCACTCTAGACACATACCATTTCAAGCACCAGACTTAATTATATTGATTCACACGTATACGTGTAGCATTTCCGTCGTCCCAGTATGAATGATTTCATTTGATTTCAATGTGAGTCTGTGACGCCTTCACAAATCACCGCGTCACGAATAAGAAAATTACCATAATTAACTTTCTGCTGTCCTACATACAGTTCGATTTTCTTAATGCATATGTAATTACTCTAATAATCAATTGTCTGCAGTAGAAAACATGTTTCTGTATTCTATTTTTCTTGTTTAAAAATACTGGACTGTTAGGCAGCGATTACGTGTGTGCATGTTTGTGCCGCTTATACACAAATCTTATTTCCTAGTTTTGTGCAATCAATGACGGAACTCCCACACTAAAAGCCGAGTATTTTTCAGTAGGAACTGTTGAGTTAAGTTGAGTTGAGCCAAGAATAGGCATCACACCACGCGTGACATTTCCATAGTGCCCCGTCCTCATCTTCAACAGTCAGCGAAGAGTCCCAGTACTCATGGTACCCGATGTAGTCTGATTATGTGCTCGTCTGACCTTTCCTCTGCGTACTGAGTTTCGGCCAGATTATCTGATCACAACTGGCGCTCCATTCCCTCTAGAAAAATGATGATTTAATATTTATTCATTACTTTGTATTCTCGATTCAACAGGTATATATATGGCCACGTGCTTCCTGCACCTGATGCCGGACACCAGAGACAAAATGGCTGCCGTGATGCTAAACATGGGCTCGAAAACCACGTACGCTGTACCTGAGCTACTCATCATGACTGGATTCTACGCCGTGGTCTTTGTGGAGCAGATTATCCAGGTATGGGGTCCACCCTGCTGTCTGTCTGTCTGTCTCCCTCTGTCTCTCTCTCGCTCTCGCTCTCGCACCCTCTCTCGCTCTCCATCTCTCTCAATCTTTCTCTCGCTCGCTCTCGCTTTCTCGCGCGCTCTCTCTCTCTCTCACTCTCTCTCTCTCTCGCTCTCTCTCTTTCGATCTCTATTTATCTCACTCTTTCTGTCGCTCTCTCTCTCTCTCGCTCTCTACCTCTCTCACTCTTTCTCTCGCTCTGTAGCTCTCTCTTACGCTCTCTCTCTCTCTCTTTCTCTCACTATTTCTGTCGCTCTCTCTCTCTCTCGTTCTCTCTCTCTCTCGCTCTTTCTCACTCTATCTCTCTCTCTCTCTCTCTCTCTCTCTCGCTCACTCTCTCTCTCTCTCGCTCACTCTCTCTCTCTCTCAATTTGCGAAGGGTGTGTCTATTTGTCTGTCTGTCTGGTCTCTCTCTCTCTCTCTCTCTCTCTCTCTCTCTCTCTCTCTCTCTCTCTCTCTCTCTCTCTCTCTCTCTCTCTCTCTCTCTCTCGATCCATATGTGAGTTTCTCTTCTCATGTCACTACTGTGATATGTTTTTTCATATCCAGGTCTCATTGTTTTACCATTGCTTACTATACTTCCTGTGTAGATGTTAAGCATGTATCGAGAGAGAAATCGCATGGTTGTAACATACAAATCAAAGGACCCGTTTCACGTCCAATAGCTGATTCAGTGCCGAAGGATTTTGTTTTTACTGCTGTTGTTGATGTCTTGGCAAGTTTACATTCAGTAATTTGCCATTGCTTTCTGAACGACCGGCTCCTATACCAATACTTTAAAACCCAGCGCAATGCGGTCTGCTGCCAAATCGGTTGCAGCTGTGTTTTGAACGCGGGTAAGCGGGCTTAGCCGCGTAGACTGGCCGAAGTCCGAAGTTTAATATATCGCCAATTGTGACCTCCCATATGGACAGAAGGACGATATATCGCCATACTAGTGTCATCGTGTTATTTGGTTTGTTTCATCGTCCGCAATTGCAATGCTCAGTGAACATATATTACATTATAATACTTCTTCATTTGATTGGTCCAAACCTACTTTTGTTTGGCACTCAATAAATTAGTCATCTCGTGAAAATAGTGCTTGCCCTATATTTCTAAAGATCAGTCTGTACTCGAGGAGTGCTGCGGTCAAAGTCAGACTGGTATTACTACTCAAAACATTTCCGCTTACCAGTTTCGCCCAGGTGCTAACTGTGAGTCAGCGTTAATTTTAAACATATCCGCCTGTATACTAATTTGAGCCAATTGTTGTTTATCCATCAAGAATGATGATGACCATTCATTTTCATCCAGTCAGTGTGGGCAGGCAAGCTGTTAGCATCTTCACCACCTTGACTGAACATAGAATATGTGCATGCTTAACTCTTTAACGCCGAACAGACAGTAACTTGAGCTGGTAATGGGACACCAGTAATCACAGCTAGTAATTTTTTTTTAAAAACATGTTCATTGCGTTTTTTATAACTGGCTGTGTTATGTCTCGTCAGCATTTCTAGCTCAGGGCTAGTGAACGCAGTTTAAAAATTTCCGACGTAGCGGGTTTGAAATCAGCCACATGCAATTTGGGAGCAGATAGCTTTGCGCTGATTTTCATATTAGTATGAGCGTCGGTCTTGGCATGGAGAAATGTCTGTATCAGAAATGATTTGAAGAACAAGAGACAGATGACTGGGCAGATATGATCACAAACGCCACACGGCATTTAATTAACAATCAATTGTGCGTTTATCTGTCCTCTAGTTTAGTTGTGTGTCCACCTGTCTACTAAATGAAGTGTATGTTGTGCGTGCATGCTAGGGGACAAAACTGAAGCGGACAAATCAATACATTTAAACACAGAAGCAAACAACAATATATTGCAGGATTTATTGCCTGACGTATTTCTCTGCATCACGTCAGGTGCGTATATTATATAGAGTTGTACATCATATGAAGTGAATAATTAAATAATACTTCAGCTGAAACAATTGTGCAACGTATTGTTCGTGGCTTCTATGTTTACACTCATTAAAGAAATACATTTTTGAAATAAATCAATGGTGGAAATCACGCACGACAGAGCGCGGGCGGGCACACACACACACACGCGCGCGCGCACGCACACACACACATGCACACACACACGATTGAAACTTTGGTTACTCACCGCTGCAGTCCACTCCGCAAGGAGACATGAGGGTCATTCTGAGTTTCCCGGGAAAACGTGATGGAAAACATTCCAGCATTACTGCACAAGTGTGTCTGTGTGTATGTCAGTCAAACAGATTTGTATATTCGGCTTCACCTTAGTTATGTAGTGTCCATGTACCCAGACACAGAGAGCTGTACCAGGCACTAAGTTTCACAATCGTGTGTTTATGAATTCGTTGTTTGTGTAGAAATACACCTATCACACACGTCACTGCTAGTTATGAGTCACACAAATAATTGTTTCCTTCCAATTCTCTGCAGGTTCTATATGTCAAAGCCCAGGAATCTGATGCCAACAGGAGGCTAAAGAAGGCAAGGAAAGCAAAAGCCCAAGATGATGCAGCATCTAAACAGACAGTGCAAGTATTTCGGTCAACTCTAGACGAGGATGTTTCCCCGAATGGCAATCAATGCGGTGGGAAGACATTTAGTGGTGATGAAGAAGATGATGACTATGATGATAATGTTCTTATTGACGATGAAGATGATATGAGTTTTCATGACACGGAATCGGATAGAAAAAGTGTAGACTCGGCAACTGAAGTCAAAGAAAGCCTTCTGGAAAATGGACCAACATCTAACGTAGCCATAATGAACAGAAGCAATCATCACAATCATGTTATTCCTAACCATGTTCACACAATCAGCATAAAACCTATTCGAGCACCTCATCCAAGTTTGATTGGCAACACTCAACCTTTCTCTTATACTGAAATAGGTACTCATTTGTTGAGGACATTTTCAAGAGTTTCATTGGAAGGTGTATCTACAACCCTCCCTAGTGAAGTGAAGTCGCTTCAAGACTCAGGTCCTCCAATGATCCGCACACATGTTCAACATCTTCCTTTACATTCTATGAAAGAAAACCACCAGCATCAATATAACAGTCAACCAAATCATCATCCGCACCACCAATCAAATCAACTTCCACCACAAGAGAATAAACCACACCAAGAACCACTGCCATTATGTCGAGCTTCATCTCCTCCACCTCCTTTATTACCCCGGAAACCATTCACGCTAGAACAGCAGCAAATGGTGCATAAGCCAGCTCCCCCGGTCCCTCCACACAAACCCACATTTACTCGAAAGGGCAACCAATATCCTGTCATCACGCACAGCCCAGAAATTGAGCAGGACACTATTATGGAGCACAGCCGGGACGAGCACATTAGGTCTGTGTCTGTTGGCGTCGAGGTTGGAAGCAACAACGTCAGAGATTCCGGCACAAAACAGTCGGGAGATGCAGCTCATGAGAGAGATGTAGACTCTGGAGTGTTCTCCACCAGACGTGAATGCGAGAACTCAGAATCTGACACTCGTAAATTCACTATATCCAGAGATGTTAGTTTTGATAAAATCTCTGAGTCCAGTTCCGTCCTTCACGACTTTGAAGTGAAAAGAGTAGTTGATGAACTGTCGCGAACAGACGCAAACCACGCCTATTTCCGTTCAATCATTTACATAATGGCTCTATCATTCCACGGAATTTTTGAAGGCATGGCCCTTGGACTTCAAAGCGTGAAAAGCAGTGTTTGGGCTCTGTGTTTTGCTATAGTCATTCATCGCTGTGTGCTGGCCTTCAAATTAGGAATGGATTTATGTAGAGGAGAAGAGAAACAAGGCATGACATTTCTATGTATAGGAACATTCACTCTCATTTCCACTTTAGGAATCATAACAGGTATTCTCATATCGTCTGGTGCAACATTGTACTCAGACGTTACTGTACCAGAAGCCATACTTCAAAGTCTGGCCACTGGGACTATATTCTACATCGTCTTCTTCGATATATTCTTTAAAGACATGGAAGGTAAAGACGATTTGAAAAGAGTATCATGTTCATTTGTAGGTTTCGCCTTGATGGCTATAGTGTTTGCCATAACACGGAGCTGAAATCTGCTATAGGATTGTACATAGCCAGACATATATTTATATCTTTACAAAAGCCTCGCCAATGCGTAGGTTAGAAGGCTGCCGATTTCTGCTTTAACTGAAAGCATTCTACATGTCATCATTCCTCTTGTACGATGCAAGCAAGCGCCGGCAAAGATATTGCCATGTCATTGTTATGTGCACGAAATCTGTGTTCTCTATGGCCTTATCTTAAGCTATGTTAAGATGTGGGATACTGAAAACATACAGCGACTGGCGACCCAGAAACCAGCTCATGCCGCTATCACAGGCTAGATGCTGACAATGTCCAAGTTCTGAAATGGACAAATATAGACAGACGATTGCAACTGTTGCCGCCATATTGAATTTGTTTTCCTAGTTTTACCACTTTAACTTGCGGGATTTTTGAAGTCATGAAAACCTTTTATGAGAACAACCTTATTTGAATAAATCATGCTATAACAAATGTGTGTGTTGCGTTTTCTCGCAATTCTTTAACCATCATCCATCAAGCAGCAGTTTCTCCTGTGTAGAGATTTGCCCACATAGACTTTCATAACATCTCTCTATCATGAGCTTTAACATTTCAGTGCTTTCTTTTTGACATTCAATGATAATGACTCATTACATAAATCATCATCATTATGTGCATTACAGTTAAGCGTGAGCGGTCATATTTCGCCATCCCACACGATCACCAGAGTCGCGGATTAGCTCCGTGTTCTTGTTTCGATCATGTCCTGTGGTCAAGCCATCAATATATTTACTTTTATGGTTTCTCCTTGTTCTTTTCCCCCCAAACTTGCCAGTTGTCACCAAGTTATCTAGCTTATTTCTTCCCATAACGTCCCCATAAAATCTTGACTGCTTGCATCTAATGTCTCTAATCAGTTTACAGTTTTCCTTTGTTTCTTGTAGAACATGCTCATTTGGGTATTCTTGTCTGTACATGGTATTCTTTGCATCTTTCTCAGAAACCACCTTTCCACTGCCATTAGATGTTTTTCAGCTTGTCTGCTCATTGTCCTAGTCCAACATCCAGACAAAACTGCAGGTACAATATAGCACTTCAACACTCTTTTTCTCCTTGCAACTAACATCTTGCTATTGGTATTTTTTCCATCTTGCAAAAGGCTACCTTTGCCACAGTGATTCTAGTCTGTTAAGATATTTCTCCATGTTCTCAAATGCACCCTTAACTTTGTGTATTCTTCTTGTAACCTCTGTCATGCATCTTCCATCTAATGTTATATAAAAGTAACCTATACGCAACTTGGCGTGGGCACCTGCTGTGGGTATGTAAAAAGTTAGGGCAGTCACATTTTGTAGGAAATAGGTCTTTCTCTCTCTCTCTCTCTCTCTCTCTCTCTCTCTCTCTCTCTCTCTCTCTCTCTCTCTCCCTCTCTTAGCGAACGTCGAACGCTGACACCGACGCCTGGTCTGACAGCCTCATATCATTGTCAGAATGATGTCCTAACCATTGCGCCTAAGCACTCGCTACCGGTAGTTATGACCCCCTCACAACATTTGAAATTATTGACTAGGATATAGACTTCTGTTATATCATATTTTGGTGATATCTGTCTCTTTGCGATTTCTAATTGCCGTGGGATTTTTACCCTGCGTAACTTGCACATGGAGCCTCCTGTTTTCGCCCTTATACGAGAGAGCGTAATGCCTGGATTCACTACCCAAGTAATCGAGGAAACGGTGCTAGTTAGTTTCATGTCCTTTATAGAATGTCGCAGTCAATGCGGTCTGCTGCCAAATCGCCCGCAGTTGTGTTTTGAACGCGGTGTGCGAGATATATAGCATCAATCCTAATAGTCCAATAGTTTTCCTAACAATACAGCATCAATACTAATAGTTCAATAGTTTTCCTAACAATACAGTGTCAACTGTAATAGTCCAATAGTTCCCCTAACCCGCAGAAGTCGGATGTGTCGGCCTAACGGCGCAAGAAAGCAGCTCTGCTGTAAACAGGCACAACGCAATCACGTCCGAAAAAAAAAACTCCGGATGAACGAAGAAGAAGAAGAAGAAGTTCCCCTAACAATGCATAATCAACTCTAATAGTCCGATAGTTCTTCTAACAGTACAGCATCAACACTAATTAAAATAGTTCTTCTAACAGTACCACATCAACTCTTATAGTCCAATATTTCTCCTAACAGTACAGCAACAACATTAATGACAATATTTCTAACAATACATCATCAACCCTAATAATCCAGTAGTTGGCATAACAGAACAGCATCAACACTAATTACAATAGTTTTAACAGTACAGCATCAACTCTGATTGTCCGCTAGCTTTGCTAAAAGTACAGCATCAACCTTAATTACAATAGTTCTCCTAAAAGTACATCAGAATACAGTCTGTTGACATCTAGAGTTGATCACGCGAGTGTTTGTGAAGTCTGACAATTAGTCGGACAAGCTGGTAGGTATTTGTCAATACTTCTCATCTTCTTGTACCGTGACAACAAGTGTGGGCGGTCATGATTCGCCATCTCACAGGATCACAAGAGTCATGTTTAGGTCTGTATTCTTGTTTCGATTATGCCATGTGGCCAAGAAACTCATATTTTTATCTCTTTGCCTGGCTCTTGCTCTTTACCCATTAACCATGCTAGATGTCACACAGTTTTTCAATTTAATTCCTTTCATCAAGCCTGCCAAAAAAATATTGACTGTCTATGAGTAACCAGCTCCTTGGAGAAGGAGTTACGATTACAATTCGTAATTCCGCATGCCGCGTTCGAAACACAGCTGTGGGCGATTTGGAAGCAAGCCGCCTTGCGTTGGTTTATCAATAATGGTATGAGTGCCGGTCGTTCAGACAGCAATGGCAAACTATTGAACGTAAAGTTGCCCAGGAATCACAAATGGCCAGAACATACTAGAGTGGACTGCCACGTCGTGTAAAGGATGTGTACCTAACTGACTATGAGTAAATTCTTCTATCAATTTACGAATTCTATTTAATTTCTTGTCGGACCTTGTCATTGGTTTGTCTATCCGTTCTTGGTAATCGTTGCCTACTCTTTGCATTATCCTTATAAACCACATATCTACAGATACTTGCTTTTGTCCACGTTTCACATGCATTTAGCAGTTTAATGTCTATATAGCACTTCACCACTCTTTTTCTTACTGCAATTGCTAACATTTGACAGTGAGCAGTAGGTTTTCCAAGTTCCAAATACTGTTCCATGTTTACTGGCTGTGAATTCTAGTTTTAGTTTTAGGTTGATGATGCATTCATAGCATACTGAGCATCAAGAAGTAGAAAAGTACCGAAATTATCTAAGATATGACATCGACGAAAACTGGCTCATAAAAAGCATTATATCGCGAAAACTGAAATAACTGGACCATATTGCAGGGGCTTAGCAAGAACGGTAATGGAAGAAATTGTTCCTGAAAGAAGAGGCAGAGGTCGATAACATGACGGTGGATATAGGGCATAAAAGACACGCTGGATATTAAAATGCACGAGGCAGGGAAACTGGTGAAAGATCGAGTGTCCTTTCCGTGGGTTGTGATGAGAGCGACGTCCTGCATAGGATCTGGTATGTCATGATGATGATGATGATGATGAAGATGATGATGATTATGATGATGATGATGATGATGAATCTGGCTTGTGATAACATGTTTTCTGGTACTTAGCTGGTCGGGGGTGGAAACACACTTCTCAGTTCAGCGAGACAACGCATGGCTTGAGGTTGAAAAGACAAATCCGTTAGACCTTTGGTTACCACTTGTTCTGTATTCTAGAGTGTCCACTAACAAATATAACCTAATATTCTACGAAAGCAAATTACTACATATAAAATAGTATCATTCAACTACAACATTATACTGTCCCGCCACAGTTCATAATCTACAGGTAGGTATGTAGAAAAACCAAGCAAGTATGTCCACAGCACCAATTGCAAACTGCTTTCTTCTTCTTTTAGTACTTACTTTCGTGTGGAATGGCTCTCGTCGCTTCAGAGGTCACAGATTGTGAGAGTTGTATGGATATTTTGCCCTGGCCATGCGGGTGTACGGGGGAATGAACAGGCTGATAGGCTAGCAGGGAATGCACCTCTTGGAGGTAGTTTGCCTATAGACAAGGGGGAGGTGGTCGTGCGCTTGTGGGACCAGGTGGAGAAAGTGGAGGAACAGACTGAGAACCCATATGTGGAAAGAATGAGATTGCGGGAGATTTGGCAAGGGTTCTGGAAGAATCTCACAACTGAGAGGGAAGACCAGGAGAACTTTTAATCAGATAGCGGTGGGAATGATTAGTAGTATGACCCTTCGCTGGCTGTTGAACGAGGGGACTGAGCACGTAAGGGTATGTCCTGAGTGCAGTGATGTCGGTTCTTAACTCAACTCATCTCAACTTAGTTCTTACTGTATTCTTCTTCTTAGTGAAACTTCAGACGTCAATATGCCGCTCGTTCACATCTACATAGAGTTTATTTTCAAAAGTAGCAAGTGTAGGCCAACATAGTTCGTCTTTATTCTCTCCCTAAAGAAATAGATAATTTGCTTGGTTTCCCCCTGTCCGCGACACAAATAAATAAACAAACAAAAACAATCAACGAAACATAATATGACCTGGTGAGTTGTAAACCGCAGTAATGATATTATTGACCTCGGCACGACACGTGCTGTCACATTGTTTCTAAATATGTCGTTTGGCATCTCAAACAGGGTTATTGATATAGATCAATATCCACAGGCGTGTGTACAAACAATTAACCTAAGCTAGTTTACAGTTTTTATTAGAGGTACGACGTTCGCATCAGGCGTGAGCAGGCCTGAAACGATACACAGAGTGAACAACATGGTTTTTTTTTAAACAAAATAAAGAGCAAGATGGTATATTTCCTCAAGACTTGTATAGTGTGTCTAGTCTTTACAAATAACCACACTAAAGTTATTTGCATGTTCTTTACAGGCTGTTGCAGTCATTTATAGGCTTTTATTAAATTTACTATGCAACGTTAGTTTGTCATTGCTTTTTGACCAGCAGGTGTCTCTTATCATATTCATAGAAATCAATGCGAAGTCTCCTGCTGTCAAATGGCCCGGAGCTGATTTCCAACCCTGGACTAGGTATATCGGGGAGTGTGACACGCAGATCCGCTATCTAATATGTCACAGCGCCTGTTGTGTCTACTTTAAACATTACTGGCAGATGAATTTCACCGCTAGAATGTTACATTTCAAATTAGGTCAACCAACCCAGGACCGTGCGATAGATTTTCTCAGCATTATGCCGTCTTCAAAATGCCGTCTCTTTTCGAAATGACGCCCCTTATAGATTTTTAATTATTGAATGGTTCAAATTGTATTTTGATTTCGCTGCTTATGCCACCCCCTTACGGTGCCTCTCTGTATCATAGCACGGCACGGCCCTAAACCTACTCTTAGAAGAGCATTTATTTCAAGTGTTCTTCTGGCGTGGCCACAATGAGATCCTAGCTGGTGTTACAGTATTCGTGCACTGTGTTAAACTTCTTGCTGTATTATGACAGGAAACTGGGCAACGTATAGAGTTGTCTAATTACAGTAAAGTTATCATATACAAAATTAAACCAATGGATATATTATTATGACTATATAGTCCGAGACCCCTTTAAATCTGGGATTTGATTGTTCGAAGTCACTCACCACCTTTACTTGCTTTGAAAAAAATGCTCTTTTTTCGCATATCCTTTACAGGACATTGATGTCAACATCAGCATCTTTCAGCTGATTGTTGATTTCTTGGCAAGATCACGCTCAGTAGTTTGCCATTGCTTTCTGAGCGACCGACTCACATACCCCATAAGTTACCGACGCGGAGAGAACCGCTGCCGATTCTCGCAAACGTCACGTTACTCAGGAGAGTATACGGGATTACGGAGAAAGTCGTGTAAACTCTAGACCAGGGAAACCGGCAAAGCTGCTGTACTACTGAGAAGACAACCCTTCTCCTGTACCTGAGATGGAACTCTAGACAACAGTATTGTTAAGCTTGCTGTCACAGCTCATATTGCAGTTTAATGACAGAGCGAAAGAGAACAGTTATGGAGTTAAAACAACTTATATGTATAAGCTAGCATAGAGTTTAGCTTGACATAAGCCTTGCAAAATACCTGGCAAAATAATTACACTAACACAAAGCGTGACCGACACTTGACCCGACTCAACACGACACGCAGCGCTAGAGAGGTATAATTGTTATTGGAATCACGAACTGGATGATTTGTTGGTTGCCAGCCTAAAGTGGTGACGTAAAATGAAGATGGCCGCCAAAGTTATGGAGGGTGACATTCAGATCGCATATGGAGAGTACCAAAAGATCAATAGATTTGCACGAATTAATTCTCGTCTGGTGGCTGTGAAGGAGGGACTCGAACTAATGCTCGAGCGGTGGGTGTGAAGGAGAACGTTCCTGCGACACGTATGCAGAAGAAGAGATCAGGTTTCTGAATGTTGATGGTGATACAGTACTCTTTCAGATGGTAGAGGTTCTCGTGAAGATGACAACTGGCGAGACCCAAGCTGCATTGGAGAAGGTCGAGGAGATTTACCAAGAAGAAACTGTGGCTCTGAAATCCATCCATCCGTCCCTCTGTCCGTCCGTCCATTTGTCTATTTATCTGTCTGTCTATCTGTCTGTGTGTCTTTGTTTTACTTTTTTTTCGTTATACGAATTTGCAAATATGAGAGGGTCTGGCAAAATGATTTAAGCACAAGATATGAAACAGCAAAACTTCTATAACAGCTTGAACAGCAACAACAAATATTGATTGTATGAAAAAAAATGATACGTGTCATCAACTTTCAAGTCAGGATAAGTTAACCCAATCTTTGTGAATCTGTGTCCATCTTCCCACGACGACCATTCACGCCAACATAAACAAATATGGCATCAGTGAAATGTATTGCCACCAAAAACTGTACTGAAATGTCATGAACATGAAACTATTGCTTCCATAAGAGAAGTTAATGTCGCGGTTTGAGTGCAAACGAGAAAGAAGAAAAATATAGACGATTGGGCTTCATTGTTGTTATGTTTCTACTGGATGATTCAAGAAAATAGTTGTTGTTTGTTGTTGTACCCTGGAAGGCTAACCCGGTCAACAAACGCCCGCTAAAGTCGGATGTGTCGGCCTAAGGGCGCAAATAAACGGGCACAACGTAATTACGTCTGAAAAAACACTCCGGATGAAAGCGTGAAGAAGAAGAAGTTTGTTGTTGTTGTTGTTGTGGTGGTGGTGGTGGTGGTGGTGGTGGTGGTGGTGGTGGTGGTGGTGGTGGTGGTGGTGGTGGTGGTGGTGGTGGTGGTGGTGGTGGTGGTGATTGTGTGGTTGGTTTGAGATCTAGCGTTAATCTTAGCTGATCTCTCATCTTTTGCTTCAACGTAATGCAGTCATCTGTACAGGTGTCCATCAGCCTCTTCTGTCATCACATGAAATTGTAATGCCGGAATGTCAGTGAGTTTCCTGCCCACCTCCAGATAAGGCCAGTAAGTCAGACGACTTTGTCTGTTCTGTGAAGTTCTGGTTCTACTAAAAACACAACGGGTTAAAGCAGGGATGGGGCTATTTTAGATCTGCTGTGTTGCACCCCCAGTGAACATGACTCTCTGGAAGAGAATGTGGTTGTTCTTACATAGGTCTTTAAGTATACGATTTCTCCTCTGAACATTGGATGTGGGTCTGTTGAGAATGAAATACGGCAACTCTTTACATGACTTTCTGGAAGAGAATGTGGCTATTCTTACACATGTCTCTTAGTCTACGATTTCTTTTCTGGACATTGGATTGGAGTCTGCTGACAATGAAATACGACAACTCTTTGGTTGGAGCGCAGTCAGCCTAGGTCGAATCCAAGCCAGTCCGTTTATGTCGTCCTGAATGAAAACTTGAATGCAGTACAAAATGTTTCTTCATAGACTTGAAGTTACAGTATCCCTTTTGCACACCCGGGGGTTCTGTTCTGAGTTTGGAGAGGGGAAAGAGATATCTGCAACATTGTCACTGCGGAATTGATACTTGGTACGGGGTCAGGAAAAGGCTCTACACAAACTTTAATCCAGTTGATGCAAAGTCCAGTGTCAGGAATCAGACAGCCTGTACGCCGATGGATTGAAATAAATGTCAAAACTCTTTGTCTCCAAAGAATACACCAAGCAGCCATGTATAAGATTGTATCCATCTATTTTATCTGTTTTACATATGAATAACATATGTATGTATAACATATGTATACATATGTAAGTTGGCTAGAGGCTCATTTTCAGTGAAGAGTCTGAGGAAATTGAAGTTTTCAATTTTTAACTAAATATGTGGAAATGGCTCTATTGTGTTTGGGGTGGTATAATGTTTTCTTATAGTCCATGTTGCGTCTAGTTAGAGTTCACTGTCTGCCCACAGTCTTCGACCTATGTTCTGCGAATCATTTCTGATACTCGCTTTCCTCTATACCATGATGTCAAACTATCCAGGATCTTCTACTGCCCCTCTTCCCCTTCATCCTTTCCATTGTGACGACATACTCCAGCTTTCCCCTTCTCATGACATGCCCTAAGAATGTGGACTGTCAATATCTGATGCGACAAACCAGTTCTCTTTTGTGAGTTTTAGAATATCTTCATTGGTGTTTCTATTTCCGCCCCCCCCCCCCTGGTCTTCTTGTGTTTCTCCTATAAAACCACATCTCCGAAACGTCCACATAAACACCGACTTGTCTGCTAATTGTCCATGATTCGCTTTCGTACATCAGGATTGGCTGAATATAGCTGCTAAGAACACTTTTCCTTGCCTCAATTGACAAAGATAAATTGCGGAGAATACTCTTCATTTTGCTGCCCCTTGCTTAGGCTATTCTACATTTAACCTCCGTGTTGCGTCTAGCATCTGTTGTTTTATAACACCCACATACTTAAATAAATTTATTTGTTTCAGATTGTTTCCATTCACTTGGGTGTTGCATCGGGGTATTTTTTGTTTTTGTTTTTTTTTGTTTTTTTAGCATATCCTTTACAGGACTTAGCTGTCAACACCAGCATCTTTCAGCTGTGTGTTGATCTCTTGGCAAGATTACGCTCAGTAGTTTGCCATTGCTTTCTGAGCGGCCGGCTCAGTATCCCGCAAGTCACGAGCGGGGGTCGAACTGCCTCAGCTCTCGCTCCGCTACGAGACTCTGCGTGATAAACGGGATTACAGAGAGAAAGTGTTGTAACCCCACAGCCAGAGAGACCGGCGCATCGGGGTATACACATTTTTTAAAAATAATGATAATAGCTTTACTTCTGTTTTTCTGTTATTCTGATTAACTCCTTTGTTATGACTTTCTGTTTTAATTACTGTATATTTTTTTATCCTTTGGTATAGTGTACTCTTGACTAAATCCATCCATTTGTTTCTTTGTCCACCAATAGCATTATAAACAGATCATTGGTTTTTTTTTCCCTGAAAGATGGGTTCATGATCTAATACAGAATCCAATAATGATACTGTTATTAGAGGGTAACCAACTGATTATGATGTTAGTATTAGAGAGTAATCATTTGTTATGATTAAATAGTAAGCAATGAATTATGCTTACCCCAAACGCAAGAACACATTTTAATTAACGTCTGCAATGAACAGAACACTGAAAGTTTCGTATATAGGTACACACAGCTCTTAAATAACTGAATTTGACAATTTTATAAACTAAAGAGCGGCTGGCTTAGTGGCTAAGAACGCCGAGTTTCTCTTCGGGAGACCGGGGTTCGAATCCTCGGTAAGGCCCGGATTTTATATTTTTTCCTGTCGGGGGGAGTGAAGAAAACTCTAGCCTGCACACAATTCACGGCGAGTGCACTAGCCAGGCTGCCTTAATTCTCAGGCCCAAGACCCTCTGCTCCTCACTGCAAGGTACTGAAGGCAGTAGATGACGGATGACAGATAAACTACAACTGCGAATACCGTGCAGATCTCAGTAATTACTAGGCTTACCCATGTCCCAGCTTGAAAACATGAGACACGGAACATTCAAGCCACCGGTGAACACATTACATCAACGGTGAGCTTAGCCGAAACGTTTAGAATACTGCATTCACTCCAGATAACTCGTCACCCAGCCTCATTATGCCATGAAAATCCACAGACTTCACACCTCTCTGGCAGTGTATGCCAAGAGCTACCTCAGCCTAGTTCATACAACCCTTGAGAAGAGTTGAGTTGAGTCAAGAACCGATATCATAGCGCGCTAGAGATTTCCATACTTCCTCCATCTTCATTTTTAACAGCCGATACTAATGGATCGATAGAGTAGACAGATACAAATTATGGACCATTCTTGAAGACTATGGGATAGAAGGGCAACTGCTAGAAAACATCATAGCCATGTATCACTCGAGCCAAAGTGCAGTAAGAACACAAGAAGGTATATCAAATATGTTCACAGTCAATACAGGAGTGAGGCAGGGATGTGTGCTCTCTCCCCTGCTATTCAATATCTACATGGACAGAATTTCCAAAGAAGTAAGTCTCGACAGAACAGATTCAGAAAATTTAGAACTCTTTACTCCAGATGAAACAACTGACCCACAAGGAATAAATGAACTTCTATTTGCAGACGATCAGTGCCTGTTTTACAGCGATGAGGGCAGATTACAAAATCATATTACTAATCTGAGTTCAACCTGCAGCAGATACAATATGAGTATAAACACAGCCAAAACCGAAGTAATGCAAGTTAGCAGATCGCCAGGCCCACTAAGTATACAGATAAATAACACACCTCTGAAACAAGTTAAAGAATTCAAATACCTTGGAAGTATGATCACAGAAGACGGCAGATTAGACAGAGAAATTGAAATCAGATGTCAAAAAGCTAGTGCACTTACATATCAACTATCACCCTTACTGAAGCATCCAAACATACCCATGTCTGCAAAACGACAGATAATAAACAGCATATTCACACCAACCCTATGCTATCAATCTCAAATCTGGACTTTATCCAAAATACACCTTCGCAAGATCAACACCTGCGAAATGAGATGCCTGAGGAGAGCTGCCAACTTAACAATCCGAGACCGAGTAAGAAATGCTACTATCAGACAGACTGTGGGATCAACACCTTGTGCCACATTTATTGAAAGACAGAAGATCAAGTGGTTTGGCCATGTTGTTAGAATGCAACATCAGCAACTACCATCACTGGCCTTACATCAAAGATCATCTGCGACGAGACCACGAGGACGTCCAAGGAGAAAATGGATTGACGACATCAGAGACATTGTACAACCACACGGAATGACACTATCCAGTGCCGTCCACCGGGCGCTGGAACGCAAATTATTCCTCCCCACGACGCTTGACGGCAGAAGTGGAAGATGATGATGATGATGATGATGATGATGATGATGATACTAATGGAATCAGTAGCAGTCTGATTTTGTGCCCTCCTGACCTTCCTCGGAGTTCTGAGTGTAGGCCATTCCCTCTTTTATAGAACCCTTGTAATGTACTATCATACCAGTATATCCCAGCACTTGTTAAACTTAAATGAGAACATTTACACAATAACAAACCTCAACATAGTAGCTTATGTCGGAAGTGAACAGTACTCATGACAGCAATCACTCAGATCCAGATACCTTCGTCTTCTTCGTTTGTCCGGAATGTTTGTTTTGGACGTATTTACGTTGTACCTGTTTACAGCATAACTGCGATATTAGCTCCTTTCAGCCGACACATCTGACTTCTTCATGCATTTGTTGACCGGGGTAACCTTCCTGGAGATCCAAATAAGACGTGTGTCACATGACATCTTACCCCTGTCAGATATTCATTAGTCATCATTATCATGTTGCAGATCATTTTTAGAACTTCGCATCAATCACAGCCGCCGGAAACATTCTCGATCCTCTGCCAGTTCCCCTGCCTCATGTGCTTTCATGCCCACATTGTCTTCAATGTCGTGTATACATCATGGTGCCGGACGACCCCTGCATCGTCATTCAGGATCCATACCTTGCATTGCTTTTCTAGTCCAATCCACTGTGGGGTTCAGTATGGCCAAAGTAATAAAGTTCCCAAGACACGATGCTGTTTCTGAGCTAATTGTCTTCGATATTCAAATTGTGTATTATGTCAGAACTTTTCTTTTCTTGGTCCACAGTATTCTAAGATTTGTTCTGTAACATTTACATTTCAACAGCTTCGATTTACGTCTGTATTGCGTTAGTTATTAATTACGTCTGTATGTTGCCAAAGGAAAAATGTATATTCGCAAAATTGTTATTTTTTATTTCTTTGCTGGCCTTAGGTTCAACATATTACTGAACATCTGTATTGTTATGGCCGTCTCCTTCTAATTTCTTTTGAAGAGCTTGATTTGTGTCATTTATGAAGCTAATAACTCAAAATGTGTGAGGAGGTGTTTGGTATAGTAACCAGCGTGTGTGGCTTACGGGTTGTGGTAATCGTTGTTTCACAATTCCCCGGCCTACCGACGTGGGAGTTCGGGATCGCCTTGTGTTGATTTCCATGTTTTGAGAGGTAGACCGTTCAGAATGTAAAGAGAAACTATTGAACTAAAGTTTCCCAGTAAAACAAAAACAGCTAATAAATAGTGGGGTTGCGTGTACGTCTCATATAGGACATACAGCCAGATGTTAACCTTTGGTATTGCGGTTCGTGAGCTTGCTAGCCAACGTGGTTTCTTGGGCTTCTACTTAGCAGAGTGAGGTTGGTGTAAAAACGTTTCTACATCCTGGTACTTATGTACTATCTCGACTGGATATATATATATATCTATCTATCTATATCTATCTATATCCATCTATCTATATATTTATATATTTTCACATCTTTTCTATAAACTTGACAATGTTAAAATTTTAGAGCTGAAAGAAGAAAAATTATCGCTCTCAAAAAACTTCGTCTGTTACTGTTTTCTTAGAACATAGATTAGATTTTAAGAGAACATGAGGAAAGCTCATCGAACCTGCCGACCAGGCAGCAACGGATATTCGATTGCCAATTTAATGTAATATCGCATTCAAACATCACATTCACTGGTTTTCATGTTGCCCCTCACATATGGATATTCCTTGCACAGCTGAGTGTTATTTCCTAGCTTTTCAGAAAATATAACACGTTAAAAAAAGCACACACGCACACATTTTAACACTAACACACACACACACCACACACACACACACACACACACACACACACACACACACACACACACACACACACACACACACACCTATTCTCCCTACACAGAAAAAAGGGGGTGGAGAGAATATCATGCACATGTTGGAGGGTTTATTTCACACATATATATTATTTACCTTCAGTCAGACGTAACTACAGGCGGGAAGACTTACAAACGCAAACAGACAGGCAGGTAGGCGAATAAACAGTCTTACTGACTGACCGATAAATATTTTTCAAAGAGAGAAAGAGGGATAGGCAGTCTGACGAACAGACAAATATTCCCCAGACAGACAGACAGACAGACAGACAGACAGACAGACAGACAGACAGACAGACAGACAGACAGACTTCGTCTAACGATACTTGTCCCGACAAGGTCACTATTGTGGAAACCCTGCAGACACATAAACCTACTAAAGCCTTCACTTCACATTGAGACTACTTGTGACCTTTCTAAATGTTCAGTTATAGTCCAAGACACGTGCCTCGAGAGGGAAACCATGTTCGATGAGCGCAAATGTGTACACTTTTCTTGTACACGCACAACCCTAACTCCCAAATCGAAATTCCTACAGCTCAGTATTACGTAGAATTGAACTTCCTGCAGGCTGGCGCAAGGAAAAGTGACTTGGAAATTGATTCACAACCACTGTGGATGAACCTTTTTAGCTACTTGTATATGCAATCAATACGTTGGCTTGTAAAACAAGTGCTGCAGTGTACAAATAAAGAAATGAACAGATATTAGTTGAGCAGTGGTTTTGTGGGAGTTAGGCAATCGATTGCTGTGTAATTACCTAAAGGCTGATGGAATGTGGTTATATAAATACGCGTGACTGATATAAATAGTAATGAGGAAGCAATTAAGGGAACAAACCCATAAAAGAACTGGTTTCTCGTATCATCTATGTATAGACAACCTGGGTAATATGGACACGTCAAGATAAAGGAGTAAACTGTAAAGTATTGTGACAATAGGAAAGTTTGAGTGAAAGGGGATTAAACGTAGATAGAGGATGTCAGACAGCTTAACATTGTTGCGAGGGAAAATATCCAGATGGGAAATAATTAGCAACACATGGGACACGTTCAGATATATAAAGAAAAGAACTCCATACGGCATGGATTAAATCAGTTATTTAGAATCTACGTGATAACACGCCAGGGTAAATTCCATGGATGTTCTGGATCCTTATGATAAGCGTTTCAACGTGTAAAAATTAGATTCAAGAAGTAACGAACGAACGAACGAACGTACGAACGAACGAACGAATTAAGGGAACAATTGGCTGCAGCTGCAATAACGGCTGCAGCAGGATATAACAATAGGACCTACAACAGCTCAGTATGTGTACCTCCTGCGAAAAAAAAAAGTGAGAGATATTGGCGTTTGTCCATCAATAATGACGATGACCAATCATTTCATTCAGTGGTGTTGAAAGTTTGGGACTGTGAGTTCTAAGATAGCTGGTAAGGCCTATTTTGGCTCGAAAAGTTCTTTGAAAATGTAGGCAACGAATGTTTGATGTTCCAGAAGGAGGATCTCCTGCAGTGTTTTTTTTCCCCAACCTTTGTTTCACAGCTATTGCAGTCCTGTTTTCTTCACAAGTGACTACACCCTTGCGTAATGATGTATGCCAAGAATGTCGGTCTTTGGCAGAAGTTTCCAAAGTGTCGTGATGAATTCCAAAGCTTTTAGTGAGATCTTCAGTGTCTGTAAAGCATTTCCTCTGGCCGCCTTGGGAGCGTTTACCACAGCACAGATCACCATGAAAGATTCGTTTAGGGCAGTGGTTCTCAACCTTTTTTGGCCCATGCCCCCTTTACCATATGTTCAGAAAGTCATCCCCCACCCCTTTCGAATTTCCTCCCTATGACCCCCCCCCCCCCCACACACACACACACACACACACACACACACACACACACACATTATACATAAAAATGGAAGCTAAATTTACTAACACATACTAGAACAAGTCTAGACATCTACATAAAACGTGATTTGCGGGTCTACTTACTATATAAAACGAATTTCATTAGGGCGAGAAGTACAGAACAGTAAAATTTAGGGGGAAAAACAATATCAAGTAACTGGTTCTTGTTTTAATGCGATCTTGAAATAATCTTAATTCCCCCTCCCCCCATGGAAACCCTAAAATCCCCTGGGGGGGGGGGGGGATTCCCCACCGGTTGAGAACAACTGGTTTAGGGAGCCTGTGATCTGGCATGCGAGTAAGGTGACCAGCCCAGTGAATCTGATTCTTCATTAGTAGAGTGTGAGATACTAAACACAAACATAGTGCAAGTGTTAGCCATTCCAGTTCTATGTCGGTTGTAAACACTTCATCTGCTACTTTTTGTTGTTGTTGTTGAAACTTCACGTAAATCTAAACTCAGGCAATCTTAAATTTGTTTTCTTTGTTATTGCGTGTTAACTACGCAGTCGTTTGTAGATATATTTCAAAATAGCTCCATTGTCTATCCGAATATCACAATTACTGGCCATCAGATCTGCTCGCTGGCTGGCTCAACTCTAGCACCATCCTTAAAGTAAATCATGCAATTCCTTGTAAGAAAGAAGTGCGACCGTACCCACTGGTGCCACATTTGTCAATTTTCAATTTTACATTGTAAGAACTTTTCTACAATCAAAAATTGAGAGCATCTATTGGATTGTTTCCAATGACATGCTGGTGTGGTGGGAAAAGAGCAGGTAGACAGATTGGTGGGATATTGGAGCATGGTAAGGCAGATGTCCCCGACGGCCCTTTGGAATCGTGTGTATAGTGCAGAAGAACGGGTAGATCATCACGACATGGAGAGAATGGTGCTTCTGGGAGTGACCAGAGGATCTGGCTGACACTCAAAACTCCCAGGAAAGGCCTGACAGACATATACTCAGACTACTACTGGTGCCATTAGTATTGTGACTCTTCGCTGGCTGTTGCAGATTAGGACGGAGCACGTACGGGAATGCCCAGAGTGATGTGATATCAGTTTGTGACTTAACTCAACACAGGGACTGAGAAACAGATATCAATATTGCTCTAGCGTGTTGAACCCCAACCGATCAACTCAAAGCTATAAGATCGCCGTCACCTCCTTCCACATGCATGAGTTGAGTTGAGTTGAGTTAAGAACCGACATCAGTATACTCAGGACATTTCCATACGTGCTCCGTCTCCTCGTTCAACAGCCAGCGAAGAGTCATACTACTAATCGTTCCCAATGTTATCTGATTGAAAGTCCTCCTAGTCTTCCCTCTCTGTTTTGAGATTCTTCCAGAACTCCTGTCGATCCCCCACAATCCCATTCTTTCTACATACGGATTCTCAATCTGTTCCCCGCCTTCTCCACTTGGTCCCACAAGCACACAACTACCTCTGCCTTGTTCAAAGGTTCCAGATACGTGATTTATTACCAGACCTTATAGTTCATTGTGGTCAGCCACCGCCTTAACCATGCCACTCGTTGATTATCCCCCACCATGATTTCTCTTCCTTCACAATGATATTTAGTTCATTGTGCTCAGACACAACCTTAACCATAACTGTCGATTATATCACCCAACAAGATTTCTTTTCACGAGGATTTTTGTAACCCCACCACTTTCAGCAAGCAGTGCCATCTTCACATTGAAAAATGATTGTAATTAATGGCCAGTAGTCTCTATCTGCCGGTCTCCGTGGCCAACGGCTTGAGAACGCGGTTCGTGAGTCGCTTACCAGGCGTTCGAAACGCAGCCGCGACCGATTTGTGCAGCAGACCGTGTCGCGTTGTGTTATAGCGTGTTGGTATGGGAGACGGTCGTTAAGAAAGCAATGGCAAACTACTGAACGTAAAATTTGCCTAGTACATCAATAGAAGCTGAAAAATTCTGGTGTTGACTGCAACGTCCTGTAAGGGATATGCAACATTTTATTAAAAAAAACATTAGAAAAATATCTCTATCTCATTGTAAATTATGCTAGCTGTATCCTGACTATATCTTAATGTTGTTTATCCATTTATATGTTTATCGCTCTCATAGTCTTTTGTCTTCAACTGTTCGCGAATTATGGTATTTTTATATCATTTGATAGGACAAAAGTACTCCATCTTTATATAATTCGTTTCCCTTTTAGCAATGCCTTTTTTTTATTTTGAGTTGCTCCAGGGCACTTTTATATGACTTTTTCCATCACAGAAACTTGCCCCAGTTTTCTGACAACGCATATTTCAAACACTTCAATTTTATAGTTTGGCTTTGTAGTTGAATCCCATGCTCCCAGTTCTAGCAGCGGTGGGATTCAGTCCTGCTGCATAGTAGTGGTAAGTATACTGTTTAAAAAATTAAAAAACACGCAATATATTTGGTGTTACTTTTATAAAAGATATTCGCTGCTTGGACATCAGTCAACTTATCGACTGTATCCATCTGGTCATTATCTTCTCGTGGTTACGGGAATTGTACTCACCTCATGATTCGTGAGGTCATGAAAGAGGTCAAGGTCAGAACAACATTATGACAATAACTCGTGACAGGTTCATGATAATCCCGTGAAACTTACTGAACACAAAACTCTCTGATCATATTATTGAATGCCTATAAAAGATTGACGTTTCTCGAATAAATGCAGTTGACAATTCAATGCGCAAATACGGCTCATCTCTCTACAGAACAACGATTCATCATCATTGGACGTCTACAGGCTGGACAATCACAAAGTGTAGTAGTCAGCGAATTTAATGTGGTTAGAGGCACCATTAGTCACCTTTGGAGGCGATTTCAAGAAACTAGCTCAGTGGCAGACCGGCCGCGCAGTGGAAGACCCAGAATCACAACTGCTGCCGAAGACCGCTTATATAGCTGCGTCACTTTAGGAATAGATTTGCATCTGCGTCTTCCACAGTCCAGTCAATACCAGGAGCTAGTCGAATTTAAGATCAAGCGGTCAGGAATCAACTGCACGACGCTGGTCTTTGGGCTAGAAGACCCTACAGAGGTCCTGTTCTTACGGTCCGGCATCGCCACAACCGACTGCAGTGGGCGAAACAGCATCGGCAATAAAATGTTGGTACAAGTTTACAATTGAAACTGCATTAATGTTGCGTTTCATTTTTGATCAGTATATATACAATAATGGTGCACTATAGTTTCATTTAATTGAAAGATACCAAACAACCAAGCGCTACAAAGAATTAAGATAATATGTTTGAA